>SJYC01051291.1:0-34930 GCA_006408675.1 Madoqua kirkii | reverse complement strand
GCGCGACTCGGGTTCCGGAGCCTGTGCACCCTGCCTGAGAGGCAGAGACGCTGCGGGGGTATGGCGCTCAGCCGCCGGGCTGCCTCACTGCACGGACAACGCACATGCCGCCAGCAAGCGGCCACAGGGCGTGACAGAGTACTTACTTCAATCCAGGAATGTCGAGAAGATTAGTCAGTCCTGTCCAGTTAATTTCTAAAAGCTGTTTTTAAAAAAACGGCAAATATAGTAAGTATGCAAACTACTTCTAATCATCATTATCAAATTGTACAAGTCTGTTTCTTCATAAATGAAATGGGCTACTCAGTACATAATGCTGTCCTATTTTGATTGTCACTTTATAAAGTATCAAAGCTCTTGTCCCTTATTGGCACTGACAGCTTGCGTGTTCTTATGTTTTTTGATGTCATAATTTTCTCCAGTAAAATCATAATTATTTATATACCTACCCTCCTATTGATGAGCACTTAGAGTATTTGCAGTTTATGTTTTTTGTAAGTAATGGTCATAGCATACACCCTCTTCCCACAACACAAGAGATGACTCTACACATCTACATAGCCATATTGTCAATACCAAAATCAGACTGATTATATTCTTTGCAGCCAAAGATGGAGTAGCTCCAAACAGTCAGCAAAAACAAGACCGGAAGCTAACTGTGGCTCGGAGATCATGAGCTCGTTATTGCAAAATTCAGGCTCAAACTGAAGAAAGTAGGGAAAACCACTAGGCCATTCACGTATGACCTAAATCAAATCCCTTATGATTACATAGTGGAAGTGAGAAATAGATTCAAGGGACTAGACCTGCTGGAGACAGTGAGTGAATACTATGGATGGAGGTTCATAACACGGTACAGGAGGTGATAACCAAACCCACCCCCAAGAAAAAGAAATGCAAGAAGGAAAGGTGGTTGTCTGAGGAGGCCTTGTAAAGAGCTGAGAGAAGAAGAGAAGCAAAAGGCAAAGGAGAAAGGGAAAGATATTCCCAACTGAATGCACAGCTCCAGAGAATAACAAAGAGAGAGAAGAAAAGTTTTAAGTGAACAATGCAAAGAAATAGAGGAAAACAATAGAAAGGAAAAGACTAGAGATCTCTTTATAAATTTGGAGATACCAAGGGAACATTTCATGCAAAGACAGGCACAACAAAGCACAAAAATGACAAGGATCTAACAGAAGCAGAAGAGATTAAGAAGAGGTGGCAAGAATACACAAAAGAACTATACAAAGAAGCTCTTAATGACTCAGATAACCACGATGGTATGATCACTCAACTAGAGCCAGACATCCTGAGGGGGCCTTAGTAAGCATTACTATGAAAAAAGCTAGTGAAGGTGATGGAATTCCAGTTGACTTAGTTCAAATCCTAAAAGATGATGCTGTTAAAGTGCTACACTCATTATACCAGCAAATTTGGAAAACTCAGTGGTGGCCACAGGACTTGAAAAGGTCAGTTTTCACTCCAATCGCAATGAAAGGCAATGCCAAAGAATGTTCAAATTACTCTACAATTGCACTCATTTCACATGCTAGCAAGATTATGCTCAAAATCCTTCAAGCCAGGCTTCAGCAGTACATGAACAGAGAACTTCCAGATGAACAAGTTAGATTTAGAAAAGGGAGAGGAACCAGAGGTCAAATTGCCAACATATGCTGGATCATAGAAAAAACAAAGAAATTCTAAAAAAACGTTTACTTTCTGCTTCATTGTCAATGCTAAAGCCTTTGGCTGTGTGGATCACAACAAACTGTGGAATATTCTTAGATGGGAATACCAGACCACCTGACCTGCCCCGTGAGAAACCTGTACAGGAGTATGTCAAAGCTGTATATTGTCACCGTGCTTATCTAACTTATGTGCAGAGTACATCATGGGAAATGCCAGGCTGGATGAATCACAAGCTAGAATCAAGACTGCAAGGAGAAATATCAACAATCTCAGATATGCAGATGATACCACCTTAATGGCAGAATGTGAGGAGGAACTAAGGAGCCTGTTGATGAAGATGAAAGAGGAGAGTGAAAAAGCTGGCTTAAAGCTCAACAATGAAAAAACTAAGATCATGGCATCCAGTCCCATCATGTTATGGCAAATAGATGGGGGAAAAGTAGAAACAGTGTCAGGTTTCATTTTCCTGGGCTCCAAAATCAATGTGGATGGTGACTGAAGCCATGAAATTAAAAGACACTTGTCCTTGAAAGAATAGCTATGACAAAATTACCCAGCGTTTTAACAGAGACATCACGTTGCTGACAAAGCTCTGTATATGCAAAGCTACGGTTTTTCCAGTGGTCATGTATGGCTACGAGAGATGGACCATAAAGAAGGCTGAGGGCCAAAGAACTGTTGCTTTTGAACTGCGGTGTTGGAGAAGACTCTTGAGAGCCCCTTGGACTGCAAGGAGATCCAGCCAGTCCATCCTAAAGGAGATCAGCTCTGAATATTCATTGGAAGGACTGATGCTGAGGCAGAAGCTCCGATACTTCAGCCACCTGATGTGAAGAGATGATTCACTGGGAAGGACCCTGATGCTGGAAAAGTCTGAGGGCAAGAGAAGGGAGTGACAGGATGGAATGGCTGGATGGCGTCGCTGCCTCAGGGGACTGAGTTTGAGCAGGCTCAGGGAGACAGGGAGGACAGGGAAGCCTGCGGGGCTCCAGTCCGTGGGGCTGCAGAGCCAGACACGGCTCAGCAACTGAAGAAGAAGAGCCAAGTGGCGCGGTGAGCGTCTTCCTACACACACGTTCTTACAGAGGCTGCTAGGTCGCTCAGTCGTGTCCGGCTCTGTGCGACCCCACAGACGGCAGCCCACCAGGCTCCCCCGGCCCCGGGACTCTCCAGGCAAGAGCACTGGAGCGGGTGCCATTGCCTTCTCCCTTACAGAGACTAGCATTCGAAAGGTGGAAGCTCTGGTCAAAGACATGTGCTCATTTTTTATGCTGATAGATACTACCTTGTTCAGTCGCTAAGTCGTGTCACTACCTAACTGCTCTAATATTGCACCAATTTACATTTCCATCAAAATTGTATGAAATGTACTTTCTTTACAGCCACACCAAATACAGATGTTAAAAATCAGTCTGTTTGGCAGTTAAAGAATGGTTACTCTATCACTGTTTCAAATAGCATTTTCCTGATATTTGGAGAAGGGAACAGCTACCCACTCCAGTATTCTGGCTTGGAGCATTCCCTGGACTGGACAGTCCATGGGGTCGCAAAGAGTTGGACAGACTGAACGACTTTCACTTTTTTTCTGATGTTAGTGGGACATGTTCCATCCATTTAGTCAATTTTTGTATTTCTTTTGCTCATTTTTCTAGTGGGTATTTTGGAGAAGGCAATGGCACCCCACTCCAGTACTCTTGCCTGGAAAATCCCATGGATGGAGGAGCCTGGTAGGCCACAGTCCATGGGATTGTTAAGAGTCAGACACGACTGAGCGACTTCCCTTTCACTTTTCACTTTCATGCATTGGAGAAGGCAATGGCAGCCCACTCCAGTGTTCTTGCCTGGAGAATCCCAGGGACAGGGGAGCCTGGTGGGCTGCCATCTATGGGGTCGCACAGAGTCGGACATGACTAAAGCGACTTAGCAGCAGCAGCAACAGCTAGTGGGTATTTATCTTAGAAAAATTTCTATATAGCTGGCTGAGATTCCATTAAACAGATGTGGACAGGTAAAAAGTACTGATTAAAACACCGCTTCTCCTGTCAAGATGGACGCTGCACATAATGCCATTGCTTGTGCTTCATACTGTAGAAGACGCTAGTGAAACTGCATGACCTCTATTACTTATATACACTGGAGTGCCAGAGCTGGGGAGTAAGCAGTTGTAAGTATGAACTGAAGGGTCAAGATTCCTTTGGACAACTCAAACTCGAAAGCAACAACTCTAATAAAGTCCTGAGAAACTAACCTCCATAGGACTCCCCGGTGGTTTAGTTGCTAAGTCGTGTCCGACTGTTGCGACACCATAGACTGTAGCCTGCCAGGATCCTCTGTCCCAGGCATTCCCCAGGGAAGAATACTGGAGTGGGTAGCCATGCCCTCCTCCAGGGCATCTTTCCAACCCAGGAATCAAAGCCAGATCTCCTGTCTTGCAAGCAGATTCTTTACCAACTGAACTAACAGGGAAGCCCCATGGATGCCCTAGACCATGACTGTGATCTCTAGATGTATCTTCCACTAGAGGGAACAGGAGACTTTGAAGAAATGGCGGATTCTGGGTCTAGGGCAAAAACTGTTAACAGTAACCTGGGGCATCTTGCTGAATCAGAAGGTCAAAGAAACTCTCAGTGGCCCTCCCAAAGGGCGATCATGTTGAGGGACTGAAACCAGGTCTAAACTCGGGGGCCCCAGAGCATCGCCTTGCAGGACACTGGTCAGAATGATGGGAGGCAGGTTCAGAGAAGCAGAGTAGGGCTAGGGGCGCGGGGGAGAGTCCACAGGAGGACAGGCTCAGCTGAGTTTGAAGATGCATGAATGCAAGAAGGCAGGCTCCAGGCACACCTGTTCAAGGCCCTGATGGGGGAGCTGGCCTGTCCCTGAGCACAGGGGAGGCCAGAGGACACAGAGCCAGGCTGGAGGGAGAAGAGTGTGAGTGACTCTGTGTCTGAGGACGAGACTGAGAGTGTGTGACTCAGCAGGTGTGCAGGTATATGAGAGAGAAAAGTCCACCCAGCCCTAAGGGCAGATAGAGGAAAAGCAACGAGAATTAGTGCCCTCCCCATCAGCCCGCAGTCTGGATGGATCTCCCTTTGGGAAACTGAAGAGTGAGTGGGAAGTGTTTCCAAAGGTCAGGAAATTACCTCTTTCTAAAGGGTGAGAAGCAGCAGTGAGGGAGCAGAGCAGGGGGCGGCGGGGAGCGGGCGGGGCCGGGACCCCCCCTGCACCTGAGCCCCAGCAGCCTGAGCAGGCACAGGAGCAGGGCAGCCTCGGCCTGAGCGCCCTCTGAGGCCGGTCGGCCCAGCAGAATCCGAACCCACAGACACTGCTCATTCAGTGCTGACTGCACACCAGCCTCCCACAGAGGAAGTTTGTTACAGACAGACTGGTGGCTCTGCCCTTCCCCAGAGCTTTTGAATTTGCTCGTCTGGGCTGGTGATAAAGGTCACACAAGTTTTTCTTAAGCTTTAACAGCCCTGAGACTTCCAGCTTCCACTTGGGATGCACCAAACTGGGAAGAATGTCTCTCCTGAACGCAGACAGCTGCGGTGGCAGGGCCGCCCTGGGCAGGAGAGCCGGAGCAGGCCCTGAGAGAGCCAAGACAGAAAGAGAGGAGGGACAGGCCGGCTGCCCAGAGGCCAGGACAGAACTCCCTCTGCACCACACAGCTGCAGGGTGCTGAGAGCACACCAGGCCCTCCCGGGGCACGGGGCGGGGAGGCCACCGAGAGCCCCAGAGCCCTGGCGGTGAGGCAAGAAGCTCCAAAATAATGCAGGATATCCACCCCCTCCAAGAAACTCAGAGAACATCTGGCAGGATAAATGCCCCCGAATTCCCCGGTGGCCCTTCTGGACCCCTCAGCGCAGTGGGCTCCGGGGACTCCCCTGCCAGTTTCTGCCCCACCACCTCACTGCTGCTTCCCACAGAGGGAGGCAGGATCAGCCTCCAGGACCCTCGTTCAAACGCTGTGTCCTCCCCACTCCTGGTCTCAGGGCCAAGGACCTGTGCCTGGTGCAGATGAAAGTGGGGGCAGGCCAGGACAGAGGGAGGCGGGGAGGATCGCTCCTCCTCGGGGCCATGGCGGCTGGGACTCTGGCCTGCGGCCTGAAGGACCAGAGGCCACGGTCTCGGGGAGAGAGAACGAAGCAGGCAGGACAGGCCCGAGAGAGGCGGCCCCCACAGCGGCCACGCGCCAGTCGTCCTGTCCCTGACGCTCGGCTGCAGGCCCTGCGCGGGCTCCATGAGATGGCAGGACATGCTCATCCTGTTTTAAAGTCCCCCCTTCCTCCTCCTTCTTTGCTTAAGGTACATCAACTGTTTGCTCCTTGGAAGAAAAGCTATGACAAATGTAGACGCGTACTAAAAAGCAGAGACATTATTCTGCGGACAACGGTCCGCCTAGTCAGAGCTATGGTTTCTCCAGCGGCCATGGACGGGTGTGAGCTGGACCATAAAGAAGGCAGAGCACAGAGGCTTTTGAACTATGGTGTAGGGAAGACTCTTGAGAGTCCCTTGGACTGCAAGAAGATCAAACCAGTCACTCCTAAAGGAAATTAGTCCTAAATATTCATTGGAAGGACTGATGCTGAAGCACCAATACTTTAGCCCCTGATGCGAAGAGCTGACTAATTTGAAAAGACCCTGATGCTGGGAAGGATTGAAGGCGGGAGGAGAAGGTTGGATGGCATCACCGGCTCAAGGGCCATGAGTTTAAGCTCTGGGAGTTGGTGATGGACAGGGAGGCTTGGCGTGCTGCAGTCCATGGGGTCGTAAGTTGGACACGACTGAGCGACTGAACAATAACAACGTCAACTGCTGGAGTCCTAGCTAGGTGGATTCAATTTCTTTTCACAATCACTCTTAAAGGAAGATATTAATTCCATTTTACAGATGAAGAAACTCAATCTGTGGATCACAGACTCAGAAGACATGTGCTTTCCTACTGGGGAGGACCCTTCAGATAAACACATACAGAGTGAGCCCAGACCACCTCCTGGAGAAGTTCTAGAAAGGCCTCCCAATTCAGTCTAATCCACACTCCTGAGATGAACCTAAATGTGACCTAAGGATTCTGAAACACCCTCAAGAGTGTACCACAGAGGCAATGCCAATAATGTCAAGCCAGCATGTGTGGGTGGCCACCAATTTCTGGGACATGGCCAAGGCAGTCAGTGGGTCTCCCTGGCTCTTCCCAGAACCTTCATCCAAGCTTACCAAACCTTGACCTCTGCTGTTAGGACCCCACCAGAATGCTAAACCTACATATAGGAAAATATTTTATTTGTTAAATACTTGAAGACGTCTGTATGCCAGGTACTAGGCTGAGTGTTTTTACCCACTGACATTTAGTTGTCACATCTAATCTTCTACTGGAGGATTACTGTACTCTCCATGTTACTGATGGGGAAACTGAGGCTTACAGAAATAAAAAACAGTTGGACCTCAGTGTCCAAGGGTTCCAACTCCATCTCCTCAGATTTAACCAATCATGGATCAAAAGTGTTCAGAAAGAAAAAATATTCCATAAAGTTCCAAAAAGCAAAACTTGAATCTGCTGCACTAAGGCAACCATTTACATATCATTTACATTTCAGCTATTTACATAGAAGTTACACTGTATTAGGTGTGACTCCTGATCTGGAGATGATTTAAAGGATGTGAGAGGCTGTGCAGAGGTTATGAGCAAACACTATGCCATTTACTAAGGAACCTGAGCATCTGTGGACCTTGGCTGTGGGAGTCTTGGGACCGTCCCCTATGGAGAGCGGTGGCGGGAGATGGCAGTTTGATCAAAGAACAGGAGGAACCGACAGTGGGAAGTGAGGCTGGAGGCCTGCGCCCGTCACTGAGCCTGAAATGGGGCAGCACGCCCGTCCACGAACTCCACGAGGGCAGCACTTCAGAAACTTGCAGTTTTGCTTTTTATAAAGCAAGTAGCACAGTATCAGAACTAATCTAAACAAATCAACAAGCAAAACAATGTACAAAAGCTCCACATTCAAAGATTTCCATGCGTCTAACCATCTATGCAAAATCCCCAAACCTTTGTTTTCACTGGGGTGGGGAAGGACTTGGTAGACGGCAGGGAACTGTGCTCTCGTATTTTCCAGACGAAAGTGACCAAAAAAGTCCCTTTTCTCTGAAGACTGTGCTTAGGGTTGTAATTCACCATATAAGGATACCAGTGATTCTCAACCTCTCACAGCCACATCCTGCTTTTCTGAGTACTAAAATTTCATTTGGAAATTAATATTCTAACTTTATTTTTATTTTTTGGCTGTGCGGCATGCAGGATCTAGCTCCCTGAACAGGACAGAACCCTCTCCCCCTGGAGTGGAAGTATTGAGTCTCAACCACTGGACCACCCAGAAATTCCCAAATGTATTAGATTTATGAGGAAAAGCTATCAAGAGATATTAAAGCATAAAGAGATGAAAACATACAGGATTCATGCCTCAAGGGGCATAAAGTGAGATAAGCTCTTTTTCTTCACTCTGTTCTTTGGTACGTACACATTCTTGTCAGTGAATGGGAAGAAGAGAATGAAATAAACCTTGACTTACTGGCTTCCTAAGGAAGAAGATAGACAAAGCTCCTACTAAGGGCATGTCTCCAATCAATGGTTCCAGGATCACCCGCATTGTACCATGAATCTAAATTTAAATGGGAAAACAAAACATTAATGGAAATAATTTCACAGGCCCTTACTGACTCAAAAGGAGGATGCAAGATCCTGAGCATAGGACTTCAGGTTTCTCTAACTTCAAAGAAATTCTGAGTTAATAAAAACTTCACAATTTTCTTTCTGAATAGAGCACTGAAAAGAAAATGAAACTTAAAAAAACCTTACCTGTATACTCTGCACACCAGCTCTACAAAAATATCGCTTGATCTCCAGATCGATCTCACAATTCCCTACAAAACTAGCAAAGAAAAAGTTCTGGTTACATTCTCTTCATCATCACAGAGCCAAGCTACAGACTCTGCATACAGTGCTAGTAAAGCCACCAAAACCGGACTGCAGGCCAGCTGGGCCAGAGTCCCAGCACCTGGGCTGCGCAGCCGCGGCCCCCAGAGTCAGCACGGCCACGGAGGGCGAGGGGGCTGCCTGGCCAGAGGTCTTGGTACAAATGTCACTTCTCCCAAGGCAGCTTCTGGAGCCGTCTCTTGATGGAGTATAGCTTTCATTTGTCTCATATATGACTCTGTTGAAAACACATACAAAGCTTAGGTCCTATTCCATCACAAACAGTGTGCCCGTGCTCCCCGCAGTGCTCAGGCCCTGAGACGCGACACCTGCTGGAGGCGTCAGCTTTCTCAGCGACTGCCCTTCCATCGTTGATGTGAACACCCACGGATGCTGTGTGGCGCTGCATGTAAGGCTTCACCTGTCTTCATCAGCACATGAGAGGCCACGATGTTCTGTGGAGCCTGCACGGTTTGATGCCCACCCTTGATTCTGGAAGCAGGTCGTCTTGCTCTGCCCTGGAGCATCAGGAGGAACAGTGCCCACAGCAGACAGTGTCCAAGCACATGAGCAAAACATCGACAGAAGGCGTCTGGGATGCAAGTCTGCCAGCAGTCACACTCCTGCTGTGAAGTCACTCATGTGGATTCTTTGGGTGAAGGAGGTGCACGCAATCAAGGACACATTTTGGCAGAAGGTCGCTAGTAGTCACAGGAAGCAGACATCTTCATTAATGATTGGAGAGTTTTCTAGCTATGAGAAGATGAAAGAAACTGGGCTCATAAAATCTTCTCTTGAAAATATCGAACTGCTTGAAAGTCAGCTCTGCCTGTTTTCCGAGAGCACAGAGGGCCTCATTCCTGGTGTTTGCTCTGAACTCCTTTCAGGGGTGTGGAAGGGCAGTGACCACAGCGGCTGGTGACCTCATCCTTGTAGAGGCAGATGGCGAATGACAAGTTTTCTCCACATACCCTAAGATGTGATCATTTTATGTTATATTCTCTCTCAATTACTCCCTCCCCAACTCTACAGGCAGTAACCTAGCTACGGTTCTTGTCTGGAACGCAGGAAGAGGAGAATGCAGGCTGCTCAGAGGCACGCGTGTCTGAGCTGCGTGGTTCGCCTGTGCTGCTGGTCTGCCGGAACCGCAGAAGTGAGACCGCAGTCTTCAGAGGGGCATCGGGTGACAGGCTCATCTCAGCACTTGCTTGACAAGCGTGTGTGAAGGGCTCCCTCGGTGATGGAGCAAGAGGGCAAGGCTCCCAGCCCGGAAGCTCACCCTCAGCCTTGTGGACAGCCTTGCCAGGTACGGCTGGCCCCCAGACAAACACCGGGCCACCTCTTCCACTCCACTCACGACAGCAGTGTTTGCAGTGGTGCCAAATGTGTTGAAGACGCAGAGCTTTCCCATCATATTACGTCATCGTAACACTCTATGCTTCTTTCTGAAATAAAGGCAATTGGTGCAGACTCTGTCATTTACTACATTAATACACTTTAGAAACTCAAAGATGACACGATAAAAAAAATGGCCCTTAATCAAAACAAAACCAACCCTGCTGAGCCGTGTCAGGCAGTAGCTGGCACACAGCTGGGCAGGGGCCTCACAAAGCCCTAAGCCGGTTCTTGAAGGACAAAGACAAGAGCCAGAGAAGCCCTTTGCCATCAGGGAAGGCACTTGGCAGATCCCTAATCCATTTTTTCCAATTATTTTTCATCGTGGTAAAATGTACATAGCACTGCCATCTCCCGCATTCTGGAGTGCAAGGCGGTGGCATTAAGCACTTCCAGACTGCTGTGCAACCATCACCACCATCATTTCCAGAACTCTCTTCATCCTGCAAAACTGGAAGTCTGTGCCCCTTGCTCAGTGGCTTCCATCCTGCCCCCCTGCCCAGCAGCCTGCACCCTGCTCTCTGTCTCTGTGGGCCTGCTCCTCAAGGGGTCTCCACGGGGGGATCACATGCCATCTCTGTGAGTGTCCCGCTTCATTTAGCACGATGTCCCCACAGTCCCCATCCACTGCCCACTGTGGGATCCTCTTCTCTGCACAGCCCGAACGGCGCTCCCCGGTATGCACACAACACGCCGTCTTGCCCGTCTATCAGCCAGTGAGCCCCTGGGGGGCCTCCATATCTCAGCTCTCGTGAACAAAGCTGCCATGGGCTGGAGTAACAGCGGCCCCTCTGGGGGTCTGTCTTCCGTTCCTCGGGGCGCGCACCCAGAGGTGGAAGTGCTGGGCCGCACAGTGAGTGCCTCTTGTTTCTAAGGAGCGACTACTCTCTTTCTACAGCAGCCCTGCCCTTTGTACTCCCACCATCAGTGTGCCGGGCTTGCGATCTCTGCGCGTTCTCACTCGCCACGCTGGGCTGACAGCTGCTGTCCGATGGGTGGGAGGCGCCGCCTCACGGGGGCTTTAGCGCGGCGTCTGCACCCCTCACGCGCTTGTGGGCGCTAGCCTATCTGCTTTGGAGAAACGTCCATCCAGTCGCTTGCTGTTTCTGAATCACACTGTTTTGTTGCTGTTGTTGTGGGTTGCAGCAGTTCTTCACATATTCTGGATCTCAATCGTTTACCATGCATTTGAACTTTTAGTGCTGGCTTTTAACAGTATTAAGTCTTCCAAACCACAGACACGAGCTGTATCTCTGTGTATTTATGTCTTCTTTAATTTTTCGCATCGATGTTTTGTAGTATTCACTGTACAAGTCTTTCACTGCTTCGGTTAAGTTAATTTCTAAGTATTTTATTCCTCTTGTTTTTACCATAAATGAAATTTTCTTAACTTCCTTTTTGGACTTGTTTATTGTTAACGTATGGAGTTTCTGCACTGATTTCGTATCCTTCTACTTTACTACTGCTTCCTTTCCAACAGTGAATGCGTTTTGTGTTTTTCGTACCTAGTTGCTCTGGAAGAGCTTCCAGTGCCGTGCTGGACAACAGTGGTGACAGGGGGTCCTTGCCGAGCTCCTGAGCTCAGAGGAGAGGTCTGTTTTTCACCACTGAGCCTGCTGCTTGCTGGGGACACATGCCAAGCTTTCCCAGCCCAATAAACAAGCCCATCATGCTGACACCGTTTCTGTCTGTGCCCTAAATGCTTTTCTCGTGAAAGTGCTGGATTTCAACAAATGCCTTTTCTGCATCAACTGAGATGATTAGGCGGTTTTCCCCTTCACTCTTATTAATGTGGAGTATTACATTGATCACTTACGATGAACCATCCTTACATTCTGGAAATAAATCTCACTTGGTCATGGTGTATAATCCTTTCACTATGTTGCTGAATTCAGTTTGTGAGCATTTTCTTGAGGACTATGGCATCAGTGTTCACAAGGGATATGGGCCTGTAGTTTTCTTGTAGTGCCTTTAATTTTTTTTATTTTAACATGTTCTACGAATGGCAATTAAGCTATCAGGAACTAAAACCAGAAATAGCTAAGTTGAGGTCCTCAACGAGAAGCTAATCCAATTTCGTCAAATAGCAGTAAGATATGTGCTCATTATACTCTCTACTTTATGGGCACAGCTAATAACATCACACATCGTTAACGATGACAAACACACAAACTTACCTAATCTGAAGGTCCAAAATAATCTGCCTTTTATCCACATTTTCAGTATACACCTTAACACCATTGATCCTGAGGGGCTGAAACAAAAATTGGCTTCTTTAAAACACAGGAAGGGTAAGAATACCAACCCTGTGAGCCAGCAGAGCCAAGAAAACGAGCCTGGGCCCCAGGCCTGGGCAGGAGCGCTCTGCTTCAAGACGCTGTCGTCTCACCCCCAGTGCGCCAGGGCCTCTGGCCTTGAGCACCCTCATCTGTGAGACACTCAGCAGGGCCCTGCAGGCTGAGTGCAGCCCACAGGACGTGGGACCGGGAGGCCACGGAACACTGCCTGGCTCAGCTGGTGCCCGGGGCCGTGACCCGGCCTCACTCCCGGGACCCTCAGTACTTGTCTCCCCCAGGGGACTCTGGCCCGCTCCCTCTAGTCCACCCTTAATACCCTGTCTAAAACAGAAGTCCTCAATTTATCTTTATGTCATAACTTTCTAGTTTTTAATATTTTTATAAAAATGGGACTTTTTGAGTGAATCAAAAATATTAACTATATTTTCAATAGATAATACAGGCAACAAGGTGAGACTCAAATGACTATAAAAAGAAAAGGCAGACAATAATAAACATTATATTTCAACATCATTTCAGAATCTTTTCTCAATTTGCTGATTTGAGACTCCTTCTAAGAAAGTTCTCAACATGACAGCTGGACATGAAAAACTCAAGCTGAAGACTACCGGGTCCCCACGCTCACTCCGACGGTGCGGGTGTCCTGAAGCCTGACCCCCAGTCGGCCGTAGGAGCACACTCCGGGCCCACGCTGCCACCACCCCAGGTCACAGGGTCTCCGCTCAGGCTCCTGTGCCCCCTCCGGTCCCTGCATCAGATGCCTGGGTCCCCTATTCCTATGAGAAGTCCAAACGCCCTGTGACACTGAGCTCGCTGACCAGACCCGCGCTGCTCTCCACATCCCTGCCCTCGTCAGCAGTAAACTGAAAGCAGACACACAAACATAAATGCAGTTCTGAGACAAACTCAGCTGGAGCAAGAACTCCCGAGGTGCAGGCGTGTGAGCGCTCCTGCCCGTAAGACACAGCCTGCAGGCTGGAGACTTACTTCACAGGAGAAGAAGGGGGCGGGGCGGGGCGGACACGCCTCCGAAAGTGGCTGCAGCTGTCGAAACGCTCGCTGTCCCCCACCCTCCCCTCACAGAAGCCTCGCACCCCCACCGCACACTCACGCGGCATTCCGGCTTCTAACTGTGCGTTCCCACTTGTCGTGGCCCCTTTAGGGGACGGAGGTAAAGTGGGAGCGAGAAGCAGGGTTCCACAGGAGTCCTGCGCTGGCCCCATGAGCTGAACAGGGACCACATCCAAAACGGCAGCAGACTCAGCCAAGAGGGCAAACAGCCTGCACGACCCAGCTGGGCAGGACACACGCCTGTCTGTGCACAAACAAGATGGACCTCGCAAGGAAAGGCGACTGACACCTGGCAGTGTGGGCTGGGAGGGGGCCTGGGGCAGGGGCACAGCTGGGGTCGTGGTCCTCTGCCCCGCCGAAGCGCCGCTGGGCGGAGCACCGGCATCAGGAGGCAGCGCGGGGAAGGTGCTCGCGAGGCTCTGCAGCCGCTGACCCCTGGCTGGCGAGTTAGGATCCTGCAAGGTCGCAGTGTGGCCAAAAAGTAAAGTACTGTTGGACTCTGAACTCTTATTAGGCATAAAAACAATGTTACGTTGAAATTAATATAAAGTTATGTGTCAACTATGCCTCAATAGAAAAAATGCTCCCTTCAGCGGTTGCTAGTTATTGTGAACAGTGACTGCTGTTATGGCGGTCCTGCGGCTTCCAGCAGTGCTGGAGTTAGTGGCCATCCTCTGTACATAACTCGATCCCCAAGAACAAAGCCCACCTTTCCCTTCACCGCGTCACTAACCCGGGGCTGCGAGCCCAGCACTGGGAGCCCCGAGCTGCTGCTCTGAGGCACGGGGGTGGGGGGGGGCTCCTTCCAGCTTGTGTCACTCCTTAGGGAGCTTCCACAGCAAACCCCCACTCCAGCAGGAAGAACAAAGGTGACTGTGACCGGAGAGCGTGCGGCTGAGGGGCCCGCAGACGGACCTGGACTGACAGAGACACCACAGCGGACGAAGGAGGCGAGGTCCCGACAGAGCAGAGACCCCAAGACAGGAGACTGCGGAGGACGTGGCACACAGCCAGCCTTCCAGAAAGCAGCTCACTCTGGGGAACAAGGTGAGGAGGCTTAGCGTTCTCTCCAACGGAGTGCAGGTAAGAAAGCCTGGGAGGAAACAAACCTGCTGCCCCAGGTCCACCCTCGTGAAGCTGAAGGTGCTGAGGTGGGTGTGTGCACCCCGCACGGCCGGCTCTATGGTTTCTCGAAACAACTTCTCTATAAACTGGCAAATAAAAGGCCACATGTGTTTTACAGTCTGGAAAAGAGAAGGAGTTCAGGTTAAACATGGCTCAGCTGGTAAAGAATCTGCCTGCAATGCAGGAGACCTGGGTTCAATCCCTGGGTTGGGAAGTTCCCCTGCAGAAGGGAAAGGCTACTCCAGTATTCTGGCCTGGAGAAGTCCATGGACTGTATAGTCTGTGGGGTCACAAAGACTCGGACATGACTGAGCAACTTTCACTCACTCAAACAAATAGTACAGTACCTAAATCATCATGAAAAATCATGCTCGTACAGTTTACCAGAATTTTTTAAAGGCAAAAATGGGCGGTGTCTTTTGTTAGGCAAAAACAGCATCTAAAATTTAAAAATGTATTATAACAATAAACTATTGATTAACTAACCAGTATATTGCAGCAATTAGTTATTCTGTTAAATATTTTGTTTATACATATCAGCACATTTAATCATTACTAAAAAGTCAGAAAGGGGCTTCCCGAGTGGCTCATCAGTAAACAATCTGCCTGCAATGCAGGAGCCACAGGAGACGAGGGTTCAATCCTTGGGTCGGGAAGATCCCCTTTAGTAGGGCATGGCGACTCACTCAAATATTCTTGCCTGGAGAATCCCATGGACAGAAGAGCCTGGTGGGTTACAGTCCATGGGGTCCAAGAAGTAGATGTGACTGAAGCAACTTGGTATGCACGAACAGTCAGATAATCCTGCAGTTTCAACTCAGCGCTAAAACCTTTCTAAAACTGTGTTTTCTTAACAAGCATTAATGAGTTGTCTTTAAGGATGGACTAACTTCCAATGATTACATTATGGGTAATCATTACCTCCATTAGTTTTTACTATACAATTCTAAGGATATATAAAATACAAAGATCAAAGAGATCTACTTCAGAGTATAGAGATTTAAAAACATAACCTTTTTAAAAAGCCTAGATTTCTTGGCAGTTATTCCCCCTTCATAAGAATGTTCTAAAATTCTCACGTATGACCATCATCAAAGTGAGGAGATAAGGGCCAAATGTCCAACTGTGAGAGCAGTGCTAGCTTTCTATGTCGACACAGCTTGCACTGCTTAGAAAAAGAAAGTGACGGCTCAGTCACTCTGCGAGCAGAAGCCCCCCGCCGCGTCCAAATGCGCTCACGCGCTGCCAACATCCAGATCCCCAAACGTGGAAAGCTGGCCCCCCACCCCAATCCCCCTGACAGCTGGTGCTTCGTGCACTCCTCTCTTACCTTATTTAGCCACTCTGCTCTCTCAGTGTCTGGAAAATGAACCTAAGAGAAAAACACACACACGACTTAGCGACTCCTGACAACTCTAAGTAAAATGTCTCCCAGGCCAGTTAGTATTCTTACTATCTACTCTCGTGTCTGTGGCTCTTTCACCCCGTGCTGGGAAACCTTCCACAGAAGCGTGTGGCCCAGGCTCTCTTGCTGTGAGGACACTCTGAAACCCCTGCCCACCTCCCTGCTGGCCTCAGGGGCACCCACAGAGCCCGAAACCTCGAGCTCATCCCTTAGCACCCCCACCCTCCGCAGGCCTCCAGGCTCAGAGCCTCAAAAGCCCACCTTTCTCTTCCCCATTTTGCCCAAAGGTGCTAGCACACAGATGTTCCTTAATTAGCCCCTCTCCACAGAGTCTTCCAAAATGAGGGTTATAATTACAGTTCTCCATGATGGGCCCTGTATACTGGAGAAAATTACTGGAGGGGTAGGGAAAAAAAAAAAAACCTAATTTAGAAAGAGCTGAAAAAGTGCTTTCTTTGTCATTAAACAATCCCTGCAGAAAAAAGGCTAAAGCAGTTTTGAGCAGGGAGTCGTCCGAGAAATGCTTCTGCGTCCCTCCAAGAAAGAACACGCTGGCCACACGAACATTGGGAAAACTGCTCTGGGGCCCTGAGACAGCCTGGAGTAGACTGGAGCACGGCAGTTTTGTCCTCGGGACTGGGCGGGGGGAGGGGGGGGCAGGGCCTGACACGGCCATGCCCACGTGTCTCAGTAACACACGCCGCAGGCACTAAGAGCCAAGCCCCACCCCAGCCTCCGGCCAAGCGCAGCTGCTCTGGGGTATGTGACCAAGAAGATGCTTCCTTGAGGACCAATTCCACCTCTCAGGCTTGGTCCCCGAGCACAAACCAGGGCACGGGGCCGTGAACAGCCGGGTCCTGACTGGCGAGACCACTGTCTGCACAGCTCCACCTTCCTCGTGCCCACACACCTGAGACCTGCCCCTTCACGCCACGGGATGGGAAGCCTTTAATCTGCGTGAATCCCAAGGGTGGGCTGGCATGCCTGCAACAAGTTTTTCTAAATTAAGTTTTAGCTTGAACCCATTCTGGAGCAAAACCAAATAGATGGCAACCTTCCAGAATTAAGGAGAAGGCTCAAGAGTTGAGAAAGATGATGCTTAAGAAGCAGATTTAGGGAAGGATGCTGGCGATGCTGCCCCTGTCTGGAGGTCACGGCGCTGCAGAGGAGCCATCTCTACCTGAGGGGAACCGGAGCACCAAAAGCAGTGCGCCTCCCCCAGAGGCAGGAGGCGTGCGGGGCTGGAGAAGGCGGAGGGCTCCCAGACCCCAGACTAGGCTGCAAGAGACGGGGATCTGGCAGGAGGGGTGGGGCTGGGGACAGTGAGGGCAAGGTCTTGGCAAGGTCGTTCAGGGGTGTGGAAAGGCGGACGCTGAGGGCGGGCCAATGCACACGCCATGAACCCCGCCTGAAGCAGGCTTCCGGAGAGCAAGGCGGGCAGCGTGACGGACCGTGAGCCATTCCTGTGTGTCGTTCAGTCGCTCAGTTGTGTCCAACGCTTTGTGACCCCACAGGCTGCAGCAGAAATCCAGGCTTCCCTGTCGTTCACCATCTCCCTGAGTTTGCTCAAACTCATGTCCCCTGAGTCAGTGACGCCACGCAACCATTTCTGTATAGAGTGACGTGAGGAGCCACCATTTGGGCTCCCAGTGGCGCTAGTGGTAAAGCGTCTGGCTGCCAGTGCAGGTGATGCAAGAGTCGGGGGTTCGATCCCTGGGTTGGGAAGATCCCCTGGAGGGGGGCATGGCAACCCAGTCCAGTATTCTTGCCTGGAGAATCCCATGGACAGAGAAGCCTTGCAGGCTACAGTCCACGGGGTCACAAAGAGCTAGACGGGACGGAGCTACTGAGCACCAGACGGAACTGCCATTTACTGAGTGTCTACACAGCAGGTGCCGTGCTCAGTTAGTCTGACACATTCCCTGAGTTAACTCTTACAGCAAATCTACAAATTGGGACCACTACTACCCCAAGTTTACAGGACCGCTACTAGTGACAGAATGGGGACGAAACGCCGGCTTCCGGCCTGCACTCTCAGCCACTCTGCGACCAAGGGAAGTGGCAAGTGCGTGGAGACCACCATTCACAGAGCCTGCGAGCCCTCAAGAGAACATACCCCCTTAAGGAGCAGAGCCCGAAAGTCGATTTCAAGCCTTAAAATGTACGAGATCCTGAATGGCAGCCAGAAGGAGAAGACGCGTGTCTAACGGCAATTATCTAGAGCTGGACCATAAAGACCAAACGCCGAAGAACAGATGCTTTCAAACTGTGCTGCTGGAGAAGACTCTTGAGAGTCCCTCGGACTGCAAGGAGACCCAACCAGTCCATCCTAAGAGACATCAGTCCTGGGTGTTCATTGGAAGGACTGATGCTGAAGCTGAAGCTCCAATATTTTGCCCACCTGATGCAAAGAGATGACTGATTGTAAACGACCTTGCTACTGGGCAAGACTGAAGGCAGGAGGAGAGGAGGCTGGCAAAAGATGCGATGGTTGGATGGCATCACTGACTCCATGGACATGAGTTCCAGCAAGCTCCAGGAGATGGTAAAGGACAGGAAAGCCTGGCGTGCTGCATTCCATGGGGTCTCAAAGAGTCGGACACAACTGAGTGACTAAACAAAAATATACACCCCAAAAGTTGAACAAATCGTGAAACAGCTGATGGCAAAGTGCAGAAAACCAGACCTAGTGTCCCACCCAGACTCAGAACAGAGCAATTTAAGAGTGGTTTCACTTAACATTCAAACCCGCCACAGGAAAGAGCCAGTGTCCATGAGCACTAAATAATACTGGAGAAGTAATGACAGAATCCCACGTGCATCCACCCACCCTGTGAACCAGCAATCCCATCTCTCAGAATCTGGCCCAGGAAATGATGCAGGTGCGGCATGCCGGGAGCGGCCACCACCGCCCCGAGCGGCCAGGGGGACAGGCGTGCCCACGCACGAGGGCTGCACAGCGACAGGAGCGCGGAGCGGCCCACGCGGGGGCTGCCAGAGCTGCTGGAGGCTTCTGCGGAGTACCTCCCAAGATTTGTTTTCAGTGAAAATAACAGAGAAGAGCAGCTGCAACTGGCTACCATTCATTCAGGGGGGTGGGGTGGAGGGAGGAGGTGTATATAATAAAAGTCTTACAATAAAAATTAACAAAAACTTACAAACACGATTCTCAAAAAAGTGAACAAGAGAGGAGAGACGACAGCAGGGGAAGGGCCCCAAGTGGAAGTGAGCTCCCCGGTTGGCCCTGCTCCCGTCCGGGGCACGGCCAGCCGTCCCACAGTCGCCGCAGAGACAGACCTCGAAGTTCACCAGCAGGGGCAGGGCACGTCCTCAGCTCCCACCTCCCCATCCAACTCTTCAAATCCTTAAGACACTTACATGGCTCCTTTCTACTTTCCCAGCGTCAGAGAACTCCTTCACAGACCAAACGAGGGACTTCATTTACCAACTGGGTCCTTGTCAGCCCCTCTGCCTTCCAGTCAGTTCAGTTCAGTCACTCAAGTCATGTCCGACTCTTTGCGATCCCATGGACTGCAGCACGCCAGGCCTCCCTGTCCATCACCAGCTCCCGGAGCCTGCTCACACATCCATCGAGTTAGTGATGCCATCCAACCATCTCATCCTCTGTTGTCCCCTTCTCCTCCTGCCTTCAATCTTTCTCAGCATCAGGGTCTTTTCCATTCAGCAGCTCTTCACATCAGGTGGCCACAGTACTGGAGCTTCAGCCTCAGCATCAGTCCTTCCAATGAGGACCCAGGACTGATCTCCTGTAGGATGGACTGGTTGGATCTCCGCAGTCCAAGGGGCTCTCAAGAGTCTTCTCCAACACCACAGCTCAAAAGCATCAATTCTTCAGCACTCAGCTTTCTTTACAGTCCAACTCTCACATCCATACATGACCACTGGAAAAAGCATAACTTTAACTAAATGGACCTTTGTCAGTAATGTCTCTGCTTTTTAATACACTGCCTAGGTTTATCACAGTTTCTCTTCCAAGGAGCAAGTCAGTACAGAGGACCAAATTCACCTGTGCGAATATCATTCAATGAACTTCTACTCTCAATGAAAGCATCTCAAGAAATTACTATGTTTGGTAATAAAGTATTGCCAAACTTTCCAATTAATGAAAATGTACTAAATAGAGGTCACATATTCTTAAAAACACTTGTATGTCTCTCTGTGTACATATAAACATATACTTTTATATATGTTACATATGCTTATAAGTGTACAGAAAAACTCCGGAAAAACAACATATCAAACTAGTGTAACAAGAAGTGGAACGAGGCTTTTACATTTTCCTCTATTTCTATATATAAACTACTTTTCCAGTTATTAGTCTAACTTAAGATTAAAACCAAGAATTTTCTAACTCAGAAAGTAGTATTTTATATAAGTAACTCAAACTGTGTAAAAAGAGTTTTCATAAATTGATTTTGAACATATTGATTATATCAGCGAGAATACTTGCAAATAAGACTTTCTTATAATACAAGTTCAGTTCAGTTCAGTTCAGGCGCTCAGTCGTGTCCGATTCTTTGAGACCCCATGAATCGCAGCACGCCAGGCCTCCCTGTTATCACCATCTCTCAGAGTTCACTCAGACTCACGTTCATCGAGTCCGTGATGCCATCCAGCCATCTCATCCTCGGTCGTCCCCTTCTCCTCCTGCCCCCAATCCCTCCCAGCATCAGAGTCTTTCCCAATGAGTCAACACTTCGCATGAGGTGGCCAAAGTACTGGAGTTTCAGCTTCAGCATCATTCCTTCCAAAGAAATCCCAGGGGTGATCTCCTTCAGAATGGACTGGTTGGATCTCCCTGCAGTCCAAGGGACTCTCAAGAGTCTTCTCCAACACCACAGTTCAAAACTATCAATTCTTCAGTGCTCAGCCTTCTTCACAGTCCAACTCTCCCATCCATCCATGACCACTGGAAAAACCACAGCCTTGACTAGATGGACCTTTGTTGGCAAAGTAATGTGTCTGCTTTTCAATATGTTATCTAGGTTGGTCATAACTTCTCTTCCAAGGAGTAAGCGTCTTTTAATTTCATGGCTGCAGTCACCATCTGCAGTGACTTTGGAGCCCCCCAAAATAAAGTCTGACACTGTTTCCACTGTTTCCCCATCTATTTCTCATGAAGTGATGGGACCAGATGCTGTTCCTTAATCTACCACAAATGTACAGACAGTTCTTTTAGAGAAACAGGTTGAAGAAGTCACTTTTCAGTTAGTTGGGTCTGGCGCTGAGCCCAGGGCCAGGGATATAATGTAGAACTGGGTGTGGTCGTGTCTCTGGGAGGCTCACACTGGCGAGGACAGGTGTGACCACCAGCCTAGGAGAGGACAGTACGGGCTGGGGAGGGTCTGATGCTGCCTCTAAGAGTCCATGTGAGATTTAGGAAGACAGCATGTAACATGACTTTGATGGGATTAGCTGGGGTCTGACATGCAAAGAAAGAGAACATTCTAAGCAAAAATAATGGAGCATGTAATTTACTCTGGCTAGACCAAGAGAAGGGAAGAATGGTAGGTGCTGAAGCTGGAAAATCAGGTCCGGACCAGCCCAATGTGCCTTCTGCACCACACATGGAGGAGTGTGGATTTTGTTCTACTGGCAGTGGGTCAACCTGGGGGTTTTCAGGAGGAAAATTACATAAGATTAATATTTGAGGAACTCTATTCTGTAACTACCAGAGGAGAGGGCAGAGAAACCATCTGCACAAGTAAGCTTTCAAGGCAAGAGAACAGGCTTACATCACTAAAGTTTATATAAGAAGAATTTGAAAATCAAGCCATCTCTTAGTAGAGAATCCCAAAACATTCAACAATTCTGTGGTTTTTAATTTATAAGAGATTGTTTCAAAGTGCCAAAGAAAAAGAATATTTCAAAATTGAAGAAAGTAAACCTGTTACCACATTTTAATTGTGTTTACTAAGTAAAAAATCTGCTTCTCACTAATACATACTCACAGACATTTGTTTATATTCCACAAAACAATTTAAAGTAGCAAAAAACTCAGAGAGATAGGTAAAGATGTATAGGGAAAACAGAAAATGTGTCCCTAAAGCATAGAGGAATAATGAACACATGTCATTTGGTTCTAAATCATTTTTAAAAATCCAAGAACAAGAAGAAAACCCACTGAAATCTCCATATGTCTAATTATGAAACAAGTTTTCATATTTATTATTCATAGTGTCTTTACAAACTAGAAATAACCATTGTAGGGGCACTGAAATTTTGACTTTACTTAAGAGTTGACACTAAGAAATCTCTTTAATCTTTTCTTCAAAAAGAACAAAGGCATATTTTTGACTCTAATGTGATGCTGATAGTATCAAAGCTGCTTGCTTAGGAAAAACAAATCCAGGACACAACACTGACTGTATGCCAGAGCCGTGCAAACGATGCCTTCTTTCAGTCGTCACAACAACCTTGTCAGCAGTCCATGCACACCTAACAGAAGAGGAAACAGCCTCTCCAGGGATAATGTGCTCAAAGTCCCAAGGGAACAAGTGAGCTAGAGGAAAGAGGCCCAGACCCCATGACTGTAAAGTCCTCCCTGAAGCACAAAGGATGGAACCAGTTTACACACAGCTGACATCTTCTACTTAAATCCTGTTTCCCCCATTTTTGAACATGAGATAATGTTTGGAACTGAAGCTAAACAGAGGACTCTCTTCTGGGAGACGCTGCTGATGGTGAGCACTCATGCAGACATCTCTGTTCGGCCCAAGAGAACCACACAGTGTGGCCGCAGGGAACCCTACTGAAACCCCACGAGCACCAGTAGCACTGAAACCGTGGTGGAAAGTAACTCAGTCCTTCATTTAAACATTTAAAAGAAGGCAGTCAACGTCTGGGAAATCCAAGTCAAGACGGCCTATCTAAGCAACACCGGAAGCACTACTGATCTAACATTTATAAGTGAAATCCAAAAGATAATGGATAAAATGATCAATTTAGAAATGAAATGTCATTAAACTTCAAACAGTAAATTGGGCAATCAAGCCAGGACTGCCTGGAGAGACCAGGATCTGGGAGATGTTGTCAGTGATGGGGAAAGATGGATGCCAGCCCAAGAGAAGGTCAGAAACCGCTCTCCCTCTCTGGCCCCTGGGTCAGTCACACACCTACAGGTCAAATGCCAGTGCTTTCAGAGCACCACGTGTGACTGGCCTGCTGCGATGAACTGGGGGTACTGGGAGCATCTGTATGAGGCCTGGAGAAAAGTCCCTCAAAATCTCTTTATGCTATGTAATTCTGATGGGAAAAAAAGCATCAGAGACACTAACAAATACTGACACTGGCGAGAACTTCCAAATAAGAGGGTCTGAACAAAGTTCAGATGGCACCAGTTCTTGCAGGCCCCTGTCAGCTCTTCCCAGTACTGCAGAGGGGGACTCTGAGCATTCTCAAGAATGGCCGGGGAGCATATCAGGAGAAAACGACTCAAACGCAAATTGGCATCAGCTAAATGTGTGGCTTCTAATTTTTTTATATTAAAACTTCTTTATCCATTTCACATGGGTTATTAAACCATCTCTGTCTTTAAAGCCTCACAATTTCCAGTTCCCATCTGCTGCCTCCCATCTTCTCCAGAGATTCAGTGTGCATGGCAATTGGAAAAATAGAGTCAAGAAATCTTAATATTTTTTTCTAAATACCGCGACAGTTTCTTCTAATAGCTACTTCTATAAAGAATAAAGTATTCAAGGCTAAAAACGTGGGGGAAGAATGTCTCTCAGAACCTCTGTCAAATGGTAGCAGCAGGCCAAAATACTCCTTTGGAGGGTAAAAAAATAATTTGGTTCATCTATGTCTAGTGCACAAAAAAGTAAGCAATCAATTCACAATCACACAGTAAATACAGCAATTAATATTTTTCAACATCCACAATTACTATTTTCTTGGTTGGTTTGATCAGCTTTATGTAGACTTTGATTACGTACCACTACCTATTTTTGCAGATCAGGAAACAGTAAAATAAAAATTAAAAAGCTTGGCTTGGGGAATTTCCCAGTGGCCCAATGGTTAGGATTCCCTGCTCCACTGCAGGGGCCATGGGCTCACTCCCTGGTCAGGGAGCTGAAATCTCGTGTGCCGCGTGGCATGGCCAAAAGGAAAATAAAGCTAGGTCTATCCAGCCTTATTTCCATAATGAGGAAGCTGTCCAGGTTCTGTGAAAACCAGCCCTTACTTCTGATTCACTAAAGAGACTGGCACTGTGAGGCCCCTATAATCTCATACATCTTAGACACACTATTTATCTGTCCATTCAATTGTGAAGGGGACTTAAATTTCACTGCATGCGTAGAATGATTAAGGGGATTTAAGCCAGGACTCAGAATCAATGGCTGGATCAAAACAGGGTTAGAAGAAAACAAGCAAAACCAAAACCACCACCGACAGGGCTGTGTCACAGCCTCCACCCAGGAGAGCGGTCCGGCACCCCCATCAGAGCGCTGATGCCGAGGGGCTTCATGCCTCACGCACAGAGGCACGTCTGCAGTGTTTCTAAAGACCTGAAGCATGCTTTAATAGAATCCTAAAGTCATGGACGCATTCTTTCCGTAAATGCTAAAAAGAGAAAAAACCTTACACAAGGAAATTACTTGACAATCTTGGTTTAAAGTTGAGGTTTTGGCATGAGATATATCTCGCCAATTAAAATGAGTCCAACAACAGGAAACATGTCTTCTCATCTCCTTTGCTAAACACATAAGACAATATGGTTGTTTTTTTATTTTAAATTCAAATCGAAAGCTACCATTCAAATTTATAAGCTTACATCTTGACTGGAATGGACAATAGGACAGAGAGGTAATTACCGCGCTGGAATAACTGGACACATTCTTTGTACTAAGTGGAATCAACCCAGCTTTGTTCTATTATAAAAATGAAAAGGAAAGGAAAAGGGAAAGAAGGGAGGGGAGGAGGAAGGGAAGAAAGAACTTATGAGACTATGATGTTGTGATGCTGGGGTTAAATTTACAGATTACAGAACGGACAGGTACACCAAACATCGACAGGGAATCAGAAGTCACCTTACGTTAGAAATTTTACTAGAAATTTTTCATTTTCAAGAAATAGGCTTAGTGCCATGCAATATTTATTAAATTTTTAAATACTCTTCTAAGGAGAAAAAGCAACTCTGTAATTAAACATTAACAGAGAGTGACTTCCGGAGCATTTCAATCCTGTAGATGTCTACACAACTATCCTGGGGAAACCACCATTGTAGTAAGTGTATCGAAATCTCAGAGCGCTGAGAAATTATACTGGAAAAATGTGAGGGAGTTTTTTTGGGGGAGAGGTATTTGTTTTGGTTTTGTTTTTTCAAACGGAAATTCAGAAAAGGCATGAATAAATATTCTGATTTACAGTAAAGAAATATATGATATTTCTAAAAGCTTAATTTCATTCTCTCACACTGACACAAATATCTCAAAAGTTATGAGAATGAAGTCAGAAAAATTTATGAAGCTAAAATCTTATTATTTTCCCTTTTAATCCTTTATTTGTATGCAATGGAGAAACAATAGAGAATCAAGCACCTGAAAGCCCTGAGGCTTTTTCCTGAATCTAATCATTTATCTTTACTGGATGTTTGAAATGGAAGTTCCAGTACTTTCCTCAGCACTTGTCTGTAATTAACTGTGATCATGGAATACAGAGATACCTAAAAACAAAAGTAAAAAAGAAACCCTTCAGTTTTCGTGTTACAGTGATAACCCAGGGAGAAATACTATAGCTTACCTTATTATTCTTTGTTTTCCATACAAGTATCTCAGGGGAAAAAATAAGAAGAAGAAGAAATCTCAGGGGAAAAAACTACAAAAATTTTTATATATCTCTTGATCAAATCCCAAACTCTGTCCGATTTTTCCTAGAAAAACCCACTAGTTTCTTCACTATAAATGCATAATTATATAGAAACCAGTAACTAGATCATAAGATCACCCTCAATTTTTTCTTTTGAAGTAATTACAGATATTGCAAAAGAGCAATAGTACAAAAGAAAGTCCCTGTGTGCACATCACCCAGACTTCCCCCGTGGTTACATATTATACAACAAGAGTGCACCACCACAAGAAGGAATGGACAGCTATCTCTGCTTATCTCCGTTTATCTATCAACCCATCAGCATCCTATCTATCAATCGTTAACCCATCAGCATCGTACCTATCAATCACATCACCTCTCTCATTTCTATCACCTATCTACCGACCTCTGTCATCTACCACATGGGTTGTCCAAGCCACAAGGACCGCACAGTGTCTGATTCCACAGGCACGGACATCCAGAAAAGGGAAGCCTTGAGACAGAAGGGAGACTAGCTGTTGCCTGAGGCTGGCATAAGGAATGCAGAGGGAGTGGGGAGTGAGTGCCAGTGCTTATGGACAAAAACATTCTAAAATTAGGTTTTGATGATGGTTACACAATGAAAAGGAGGACGTCAAGGCTGTATATTGCCACCCTGCTTATTTAACTTATATGCAGACTACATCATGAGAAACGCTGAGCTGGAAGAAGCACAAGCTGGAATCAAGATTGCCAGGAGAAATATCAATAACCTCAGATATGCAGATAACACCACCCTTATGGCACAAAGTGAAGAGGAACTAAAAAGCCTCTTGATGAAAGTGAAAGAGGAGAGTGAAAAAGCTGGCTTAAAGCTCAACACTCAGAAACGAAGATCATGGCATCCGGTCCCATCACTTCATGGCAAATAGATGGGGAAACAGTGGAAACAGTGTCAGACTTTTTTGGGGAGGGGCTCCAAAATCACTGCAGATGGTGACTGCAGCCATGAAATTAAAAGATGCTTGCTCCTTGGAAGAAATGTTATGACCAATCTAGATAGAATATTCAAAAGCAGAGACATTACTTTGCTGACTAAGATCCGTCTAGTCAAGGCTATGGTTTTTCCAGTGGTCATGTATGGATGTAAGAGTTGGACTGTGAAGAAGGCTGAGCACTGAAGAATTGATGCTTTTGAACTGTGGTGTTGGAGAAGAGTCTTGAGAGTCCCTTGGACTGCAAGGAGATCCAACTAATCCATTCTAAAGGAGAACAGCCCTGGGATTTCTTTGGAGGAATGACGCTAAAGTTGAAACTCCAGTACTTTTGCCGCCTCATGGGAAGAGTTGACTCATTGGGAAAGACTCTGATGCTGGGAGGGACTGGGGGCAGGAGGAGAAGGGGACAACAGAGGATGAGATGGCTGTATGGCATCAGCGACTCGATGGACATGAATTTGGGTGAACTCCGGGAGTTGGTGATGGACAGGGAGGCTTCTTGATGAAAGTGAAAGAGGAGAGTGAAAAAGCTGGCTTAAAGCTCAACACTCAGAAACGAAGATCATGGCATCCGGTCCCATCACTTCATGGCAAATAGATGGGGAAACAGTGGAAACAGTGTCAGACTTTTTTGGGGAGGGGCTCCAAAATCACTGCAGATGGTGACTGCAGCCATGAAATTAAAAGATGCTTGCTCCTTGGAAGAAATGTTATGACCAATCTAGATAGAATATTCAAAAGCAGAGACATTACTTTGCTGACTAAGATCCGTCTAGTCAAGGCTATGGTTTTTCCAGTGGTCATGTATGGATGTAAGAGTTGGACTGTGAAGAAGGCTGAGCACTGAAGAATTGATGCTTTTGAACTGTGGTGTTGGAGAAGAGTCTTGAGAGTCCCTTGGACTGCAAGGAGATCCAACTAATCCATTCTAAAGGAGAACAGCCCTGGGATTTCTTTGGAGGAATGACGCTAAAGTTGAAACTCCAGTACTTTTGCCGCCTCATGGGAAGAGTTGACTCATTGGGAAAGACTCTGATGCTGGGAGGGACTGGGGGCAGGAGGAGAAGGGGACAACAGAGGATGAGATGGCTGTATGGCATCAGCGACTCGATGGACATGAATTTGGGTGAACTCCGGGAGTTGGTGATGGACAGGGAGGCCTGGCATGCAGCAATTCATGGGGTTGCAAAGAGTCAGATATGACTGAGCGACTGAACTGAACTGAACTGACACAATCCTGTGAATATAACAAAAAACTGAACCATATATAGCCGACTCCTGAACAGCTTAGGGGTTAGAGGAGCTGACCCTCTCCTCAGCGAAAAATCTGCATATAATTTACAGTCAGTGCTCTGAATCCTCCGTTCCAATTGACCGTGGATCACGTAGTATTGTGTATTGATGCGGATCAAATATTTCCCCAAATAACAGCAAAACCAAATAAGTGACTGCAGAGTCCCGAGGCAAGCAGGAGCCTGACCCAGAGCCTCAGTGGACTAGCCAGCACGTGAGGACACACTGGCGACGGCGTGGCCTTAAAGGACCCCTGCTCCACTCACTGGTGAAGGAAGAGCAGAGTCACGCCACTGGGGCCCCAGGTGATTCCTGAAGTTAAAACCTGCTTATACACCAGAACCAAAACACTTCCTGAGGCCGTAAAACCGCGAGAATGAACTGCGTTGTCATACCATCCACTGTGTACATACAACAACCAATGCGGGCCCTTCCTGACGGCCAGCTGCTCCTTTCATGAGCGCCTCTCGCTTCCTCCTCGGCGCGCTGATGCCCGCTGCCCACCTGAAAGCAGCCCTCCCCTGTCTGCACTGCCCTGCCTGCCCTGCCCTCCCTGAAGGCCCGACTCCTGGCTCATTGCTGCTCTGTCTCTAAGGCCATGCAGGAACCGGACAGGTGAGCCACTGTGCTTCCTCCCCACTTGGCAGGCAAAGAATCTGAGCCCCAGGAAGCGGGTGCTAGCCAGAGGCCAGGAGCACAGGCGGGCACACCAGGCTGGCTTCCGACGCAGCTGTGGCACCAGGCCGGGCCCTGGGGTCCCCGAGGCAGTGCCGGGCCAAACTGTTCCAGGGGCAGGTTCTCGGCCCCTCCTCACACAGGAGGGGGTCTAGTGAAAAGTTCTAAAATCCACTTTTCAAAGCTCTTTTCTCCGCTATTTATAATACTCACAGTGTTTTCAGATGTCTTTGTCCTGAAGCTACAAAATATAAAATGCAAGAAACAGTGCTCACCACTCATAAAGATGTAAGTCCACTAAATGGTCAAGCTAAACAGGTATTTCCGAGTTTACCAGACCTGCTAGGTGGCATTTCACAGGTAAAATAAGTGAAGCCCTGACTGGAATTTTTCTACAGCTGTTTACGTCAAGCCTCACTGCTTAAAATTTACCTCACACCTTGGGCAGTATTTTCCTGAAAACAACAATTACAACAAACCCCCAAAACCATGAAACTCACCTAAATTTAAAATATTTACCCAGAGAAATATTTTGAAACAAATTACACATCTAAAACTCAACCTCCGCCCTCTTTCTTTCAACCTATCTCCCAACAGAAAGCATCTGTTCCTCCACCTTTCACATGGAAATATACTAGAGTTCAAATCTATTATTTCCCTAAAAGTAACACTGGCTCCCAGATGTGATGGTCAGAGCACCCTGCAGCAGCCCGTCTGCTGAGAACGTGAGACCCGAGCACACGCCTGCCTGAGGCCACAGGGCACTCACGGCGCGAAGGACGAGGGCACAGGGCAGAAGGCGCGCGGGCAGCGAGGCGGCACCCTGCGGTGCCCCCCCCACCGCTGTGGCACCAGAGGCTGAGAAGCCAGAGGAGCTGACAGGAACCTCAGCAGCCCAGGGAGAGGGACACTGAGGGCCCAGACCCCGGGTGCGGGTGTGTGGGGTGGGGAGGAGAGGCCAACTAAGCTTCCCTTCAGGCAGCTACAAACTCCTGAGCTACTGAGGGCAAGAAGCTAGTCTATAAAACGCAAACCAGAGCTTTTGGCAGATGTCCTGCACTGAGAAAGCACAGCCTGGACTCTGAGAGGGACTGGAAGGGCCCGGTCAACGGGGCAGGTCCTCTTCTGTTACGGTCTCCACTGTACGGAGCCCGGAGCGCAGGTGGGTCCAGATCAGAGAGCACTCTCCCCTGCCCCCGCCCTCGGCCAACTCAAACCTGCTGGGCTGCGGCGGCGTCTGCTCCCCTGCCTTTAGTGACTGGGGTAGAGATCTCCGGAGGAGGGGAACGAAGATGGCTCGGGGCAGTGGCAGAGCCGGCACACGTTCACAGCCAGTTCCCAGGACTGCCAACTGCCAGGGTACACTGTCCCACCATGGCTGTTTCACGCTATGAGACCACCTCACCCTGTGCAGCTGGGAGGAAGGGCACGTGGGAAGGTGGCATCAGTCACTGGAGAACGCACATTTATCCACAGTGGCACCCCAGTTCACACTCTAGGATGACTTTCAGTCAGAAAACAAAACAATACGTGTTTGCAGGCAGGGGCAGGAATTAGAAGCTTCTTGCATTGCTGGTGAGGCTATAAAATATTCCCACCATTATGGAAAGCAGTTCAGCAGCTCCTCCAAAAGTTAAACCCATCAATTCTACTTCTAGGTATACACCCTCCAAAGCGGAACACAAGTATTCAGGCAACAATGTGAACATCAGTGTCCAGAACACAACTCATCATAGCCAGAAGACAGAAGCGACCCGGAAAGCTCTTCAGAGGATGAAAGGGTGCGCAAAGTGGGGTGCACCTGTGCAGGGGAGCATGATCCAGCCATAAAGTAAGGAGGACGCTATAGAGCAAGATCTTAAAAATGTTACGTTAAGTGAAAGACACAAAAGTTCAATGTGTGATTCCATCTGTATGAAACATTAACAAAAGGTAACATTATAAAGACAAATACAGTTGATGGCACAACCACGGGGAGGGTGAAATGTGGCATGACTGCTAAGGGGTATAGGCTTTCTTTTGGGGTGATGAAAACTCGGGGAACCAGAGGTGATGGCTGCACCACACTGTGAAGGTACTAAATGACCCAGAATAATTTTATGTTACTCGAAACCTAGTGCAGTAAGAATAAAAGAAATGAACTATCATGCCAGGAAAAAATAAGAAGCTTAAACACATGCTGCTGAGAGAGAAGCCAGCGTGGAAACAGCCCGCAGTGTTTGCTCCACTCCCTGAGGGGCTGGAGAAGGAAAAGGTTAGTGGCCGCCAAGAGGTTCAGGGACCGGAGGAGGGAAGATGAGCCTAGAGCCTCCTAAAGTGAGCCAGGGGCTTCACTTAATAGTGTATCACACTGTTTCAATAACTGCAACAATGTAGCACACTAATACAAGATGCTAACTCAAGAAACTGCCTGCAGCGGGGATATGGGAACTGCATCCACTTGACTTTTCTGTAAACCAAGTGAGTAGAGAAAACCTGTTGCTGTCCAACTTGCATTAAAAGAAGTTGTAATGTGAGCTTTTCAGGTAGAAAGAAAATGATCCCACACAAAAACGTGGAAATGGAAGGAGGTCTTGTCACAATTATAGAGACTAAAAATGCTCCAAGTCTGTCCTGCTGCTTAACACAAACTCAGGAGACTGATGCTGCGTAAGCAGTGAGCCGGGCCCCAGTGCAATGAGGGTGCTCTCTGGGCCAGGGGCGGAAGGGGGGGGGCGGCGGTGTACACGGCGTGGTTGCAGGGACATCCGGACATCCTCCCTCCTTCTTGTGAGACTGTGGTGACAGCTGAACCCCCAGGCCTGAGTCTCCTCCTCTTTGAAAAGTAGACATTATTAACATCAAAATTACTAGATTGTTGTTCACTTGCAAACTCATGTCCAACTTTTTCAGCTCCAGGGACTGCAGCACATCAGGCTTCCCTGTCCTTCACTAACTCCTAGAGTTTGCTCAGATTCACGTCATTGAGTCAGTGATGCCATCTAACCATCTCATCCTCTGTCGTCCTCTTCTTTTGCTTTCAATCTTTCCCAGCATCAGGTCTTTTCCAATGAGTCAGCTCTTCACATCATGTGGGCAAAGTATCAGAACTTCAGCATCAATCTTTCCAACGAATATTCAGGACTGATTTCCTTTAGAATGGACTGGTTTGATCTCAATGCATTCCAAGGGATTCTCAAGAGTCTTCTCCAGTATCATAATTTGAAAGCATCAGTTCTTCAGTGCTCAGCCTTCCTCACGGTCCAACTCTCACATCTGTATATGACTACTGGAAAAACCATTGCTTTGACTAGATGGACCTTTGCTGGCAAAGTGATGTCTCTGCTTTTCAATATGCTGTCTAGGTTGGTTATAACTTTCCTTCCAAGGAGCAAGTGTATTTTAATTTCATGGCTGCAGTAACCGTTCGCAGTGACTTTGGAGCCCAAGAAAATAAAATCTGTCACTGCTTCCACATTTTCCGCAACTATTTGCCATGAAGTGATGGGACCAGATGCCATGATCTTAGTTTTCTGAATGTTGAGTTTTGAGCCAACTTTTTCACTCTCCTTTTCACCCTCATCAAGATGCTCTTCAGTTCCTCTTTACTTTCTGCCATTAGAATGGTAACATCTGCATACCTGAGACTGTTGGTATTTCTCCAGGCAATCTTGGCTCCAGCGTGTGATTCAGCCAGCCTTTCATTTCCCATGATGTACTTTGCATAGAAGTAGGGTGACAATTTACAGCCTTGACGTACTCATTTCCCAATTTGGAACCAGTCTGTTGTTCCATGTCCAGTTCTAGCTGTTGCTTCTTGACCTGTTGCTACACAATTCTCAGGAGACAGGTAATGTGGTCTCGTATTTCCATCTCTTGAAGAATTTACCACAGTTTATTGTGATCCACACAAACGCTTTAGGTTAGTCAATGAAGATTTTTTTTTTTCCTGGAATTCCCATGCTTTCTTTATGATCTGGGCTTTCCTGAGAGCTCAGTTGGTAAAGAATCTGCCTGCAATTCAGGAGACCCTGGCTCGATTCCTAGGTTGGGAAGATCCACTGGAGAAGGGAAAGGCTACCCACTCCAGTATTCTTGGGCTCTATGATCGAAAGAATGTTGGCAATTTGATCTCTAGTTCCTTTGCCTTTTCTAAATTTAGCTTGTACATCTGAAAGCTCTTGGTTCATGCACTGCTGAAGTCTAGCTTGAGGATTTTGAGCATAACTTTACTAGCATGTGAAATGAGCACAACTGTACGGCAGGGTGTATCTTTGGCACTGCCCTTCTTTGAGATTAGAATGAAAACTGACCTTTTTCAGTCCTGGGGCAACTGGTAAGTTTTCCAAATGTGCTGACATTTTGAGTATACCACTTTAACAGCATCATCTTTTAGGATTTGAAATAGTTCAGCTAAAATCCCATCACCTCCACTAGCCTTGTTTTTAGTAATGCTTTCTAAGGCCCACTTGATCAGACTCAAGGATGTCTGGCTGTAGGTGAGCGACCACACCATTGTGGCTCTACAGGTCATATTCTGTGTATTCTTGCCACCTCTTTTTACCCTCTTCTGTTTCTGTTAGGTCCTTACAGATCGTGCCCACCTTGGTATGAAATGTTCCCTTGATATTTCCAATATTCCTGAAGAGATCTCTGGTCTTTCCCATCCTATTTCTTTGCATTGCTTACTTAAAAAGGATTTATCGCTCCTTGCTATTCTTTGGAAGTCTGCGTTCAGTTACGTGTATCTTTCCCCTTCTCCCTTGCTTTTTGCTTCTTTTCCTTCCTCGGGTATTTGTAAAGCTTCCTCAGACAACCACTGTGCCTTCTTCCATTTATTCTTCGCAGGGACTGTCGCGGAGAAGAAGCCAGTTCTGACTCCAGGTTGGCACTGTTTCTTTGACTCGCCTTTAGTAGCGTCTGTTACTATAATCACACGAATGGCCTGCCTAGAGAACACTGCCCCTCTGCCTGTTAAATGGAAGCGGCTCTGCTCAGAACCCTGTCCACCTGCAGGGGCACAGAAGAAGAAACTAACACATTCTCTTCCTGAGGCGGCCATTCTAGACAGTGTTTCCAAGATTGATGGCCTTTGTATTTGGCTCTCGTCCAAGGTAAGGAGCAGCGGCTACGCTTTGCGGGAGCAGCCTGAAGAAATAACCCACGTCCAAGGAAAGAGAAACCCAAGTAAGACAGTAGGTGCTGCAAGAGGGCATCAGAGGGCAGACACACTGAAACCATAGTCACAGAAAACTAGCCAATCTGACCACACGGATCACAGCCTTGTTAACTCAATGAAACTAAGCCATGCCATGTGGGGCCATCCAAGACGGACGTGTCATGGTGGAGAGGTCTGACAAAATGTGGGCCACTGGAGAAGGGAATGGCAAACCACTTCAGTATTCTTGCCTTGAGAACCCCATGAACAGTATGAAAAGGCAAAATGATAGGATCCTGAAAGGGGAACTCCCTGGGTCGTCGGTAAGTGCCCAATACGCTACTGGAGATCAGTAGAGAAATAACTCCAGAAAGAATGAAGGGATAGAGCCAAAGCAAAAACAATACCCAGTTGTGCATGTGACTGGTGATAGAAGCAAGATCCGATGCTGTAAAGAGCAATATTGCATAGGAACCTGGAATGTCAGGTCCATGAATCAAGGCAAACTGGAAGTGGTCAAAGAGGAGATGGCAAGAGTAAATGTCGACATTCTAGGAATCAGCAAACTAAAATGGACTGGAATGGGTGAATTTAACTCAGATGACCATTACATCTACTACTGTGGGCAGGAATCCCTTAGAAGAAATGAAGTAGCCATCATGGTCAACAAAAGAGTTCGAAATGCAGTACTTGGATTCAATCTCAAAAACGACAGAATAATCTGTTTGTTTCCAAGGCAAACCACTCAGCAGCACAGTACTCCAAGCCTATGCCCCAACCAGTAACGCTGAAGAAGCTGAAGTTAAATGGTTCTATGAAGACCTACAAGATCTTTTAGAACACCCCCCAAAAGATGTCCTTTTCATTATAGGGGACTGGAATGCAAAAGTAGGAAGTCAAGAAACACCTGGAGTAACAGGCAAATTTGGCCTTGGAATGCGGAATGAAGCAGGGCAAAGACTAATAGAGTTTTGCCAAGAAAATGCACTGGTCATAGCAAACACCCTCTTCAAACAACACAAGAGAAGACTCTACACATGGACATCACCAGATGGTCAACATCAAAATTAGATTGATTATATTCTCTGCAGC
>SJYC01051290.1:0-17765 GCA_006408675.1 Madoqua kirkii | reverse complement strand
TCCAGAAAAACATCTATTTCTGCTTTATTGACTATGCCAAAGCCTTTGACTGTGTGGATCACAATAAACTGTGGAAAATTCTGAAAGAGATGAGAATACCAGACCACCTGATTTGCCTCTTGAGAAACCTGCAGGTCAGGAAGCAACAGTTAGAACTGGACATGGAACAACAGAATGGTTCCAAATAGGAAAAGGAGTCCGTCAAGGCTGTATATTGTCACCCTGCTTATTTAACTTCTATGCAGAGTACACCATGAGAAACGCTGGGCTGGAAGAAGCACAAGCTGGAATCAAGATTGCTGGGAGAAATATCAATAACCTCAGATATGCAGATGACACCACCACCCTTATGGCAGAAAGTGAAGAGGACCTGAAAAGCCTCTTGATGAAAGTGAAGAGAGTGAAAAAGTTGGCTTAAAACTCAACATTCAGAAAACTAAGATCATGGCATCTGGTCCCATCACTTCATTGGAAACAGATGGGGTAACAGTGGAAACAGTGTCAGACTTTATTTCTGGGGGCTCCAAAATCACTGCAGATGATGAGCGCAGCCATGAAATTAAAAGATGCTTACTCCTTGGAAGGAAAGTTATGACCAACCTAGATAGCATATTCAAAAGCAGAAATATTAATCTGCCAACAAAGGTCCATCTAGTCAAGGCTATGGTTTTTCCAGTGGTCATGTATAGATGTGAGAGTTGGACTGTGAAGAAGGCTGAGCACTGAAGAATTGATGCTTTTGAACTGTGACGTTGGAGAAGAGTCTTGAGAGTCCCTTGAACTGCAAAGAGATCCAATCAGTCCATCCTAAAGCAGATTAGTCTGGGATGTTCATCGGAAGGACTGATGCTGAAGCTGAAACTCCAGTACTTTGGCCACGTGATGTGAAGAGTTCAATCATTGGAAAAGACCCTGATGCTGGGAAGGATTGGGGGCAGGAGGAGAAGGGGATGACAGACGATGAAATGGCTGGATGGCATCACCAACTCAATGGACATGAGTTTGAGTGAACTCCGGGAGTTGGTGATGGACAGGGAGGCCTGGCGTATTGCAATTCATGGGGTCGCAAAGAGTCGGACACGACTGAGCGACTGAAGTAACTGACTGACCTTCCCCCATCTCTGATCTGTAACAGAACGTGGCATCCAGACCCGATGAGATGGTTATTTTGAGGCACCTGCCTGTCGTCTTCATCAGCAGGCTCCCTGAACAAAGTCCCTTTCTTGCCTCAGCCCCTTGTCTCTTAGATTCACTGGTCTGTTGTGCACTGAGCAGAGTGAGCTTGGACTCAGTGACAGGACAGTTTTGATCACTGACTCCTATACAATGCTACATGGTTCTTCAGGCACTCTGTCTACCAGGTCTAACCCCTTGAATCTATTTGTCACCTCTACTGTCACCAACCACTCCAGGGATTTGATTTAGGTCTACTGGCTGTCCCTACTGTCTTCAATCTTAGCCTGAATTTTCCAATAAGGAGTTCATGATCTGATCCAGACAGTTCCAGGTCTTGCTTTTGCTGACTGTTATTAGAGCTTCTCCATCTTTGGCTGCAAAGAATACAGTCTGATTTCGGTTTTGACCATCTGGTGATGTCCATGTGTAGAGTCGTATCTTGTGTTGTTGGAAACGGTGTTTGCTATGACTAGTGTGTTCTCTTGACAAAACGTGGTTAGCCTTTGCCCTGCTTCATTTTGTACTCCAAGGCAAAACTTAACCTGTTATTCCAGGTATCTCTTGTCTTCCTACTTTGCATTCCAATCCCATATGATGAAAAGGACATCTTTCTTTGCTGTTAGTTCTAGAAGGTCTTAGAACTGATCAACTTCAGCCTCTCTGGCATCAGTGGCTGGGGTACAGACTTCGATCACTGTGATGCTGAGTGGTTTGTCTTGGAAATGCACCATGCTCATTCTGTTGTTTTTGAGACTGCACCCAAGCACTGCATTTGGGACTCTTTTGTTGACTATGAAGCCTACTCCATTTCTTCTGAGGGATTCTTGCCCACAGTAGTAAATTACTAGATGAAGTGATGTCTAATCCCTGATTTCTTCCTCACCACCATCAAGAGCGGGCAGAGAACTCACACACTTCCCAGTTCAAAGTCTGTAGCAGACCCAAAGTAAGTGCCAGTGTGGTCTGTTCCCTCACCCCTAAGCTGCGGTAGCAGGTGCGCTGTGGCCGTGCTCCACACGGTGAGCACTAATGGAGGGACCGTGTCCCTCTTTCTTTCGGCCGTGCTGTGTGGCTTGTGCTATCTTAGTCCCCTGACCAGGGTCTGAGCCTGGGCCACGGCAGTGAACGCGTGGACTCATAACAACTGGACGGCCAGGGAACTCCCTTTCCTCACTTTCCACCTCCCGATTTCCTCTGGCGAGCAAAGGCCTGTCCTGAGTGCTCTGGTCTTTTTACACTGTCTGCACTCATTTCCTCCATTTCTGTGGCCGTGCTCCACACGGTGAGCACTAATGGAGGGACCGTGTCCCTCTTTCTTTCGGCCGTGCTGTGTGGCTTGTGCTATCTTAGTCCCCTGACCAGGGTCTGAGCCTGGGCCACGGCAGTGAACGCGTGGACTCATAACAACTGGACGGCCAGGGAACTCCCTTTCCTCACTTTCCACCTCCCGATTTCCTCTGGCGAGCAAAGGCCTGTCCTGAGTGCTCTGGTCTTTTTACACTGTCTGCACTCATTTCCTCCATTTCTCCACTTCAAGCATGATTTCAAGCACCCCTCGCCTGCGAACTGAGGTACTGGCTATGCTCCTAGGTCTCCCTTACCAGCCACTGGCTGCTGTTGGACACCTCCTCTAAGAACTCCTTTAAGGTTCTTAAACTCAACATTTAAAAGACAAGATAACCATCTCCCAGCCTTATCCCTAGGCCTCCAAATTTCGGTTCCTACTGAATGGTTACTGGTGAAGGCCATCCCATGTGCTCCCCCAGGGGCTCAGCTGGAGTGGAGCCGCCTTCCCTCCAGCAGCCCAGCCGGGTGTCCCTCCCTCCAGTGAGCCATCAGGGCCAAGCCTGCTCCCTTCCTCAGGCTCGGGCCAGTCCCTACTCTGTCCCCTCAGTCTCCTTGGTCATCACTGCCAGATTTATCTTGCTACATGTCCAGTTTTCAAATTGGGACATGCCATTGGTTTAAAAGTTTCGGTGTTTTCCCGGCGTCGTTCAGATCTGGCCCAAACGCCAGCAGTGAGATGCCCTGCTCCGCTCCACAGCTCCTGACGCAAACACTGTGGCCAGCTGGGCCGTGCTACACCCAAGGGCTCAGCTCCACTCCGCCACCTGCACCCGCAAGGGCACACGCAATTTCAGGTACCAGGAGAACGGCAATGAACGGGAAGAGTCACAGTACTGAACCCAAGACACAACATGAGTCTGAGCCCAGAGGTCCAGTGGAGGGAAAGGCCTTTCAGAGCAGACGAGACAGAGCTGAGCCATCGCCACTGTGCTCAGCGACCCTCCTCCTGAGTGTCCAAGATGCAGGGGTGCGGGTGGCCCTGCAGGAGACGGCCACGTTTCATTCCCTAGGGCTCGTGTTTCCTTACAAGACAAAAAAGGGCTTAGCAGATGTGATGAGTTAAGGCTCTGGAGTTGAGGAGCTGTCCTGCATCCTGTGTGGGCTCTGATGCAATCACACACGTCCTCTCAGGTGGGCGCAGAGGCGGAACAGACACAGACAGAAAACAGAAAGTATGTGAGGCCTGAGCAGCTGCCAGCGGTGAGGGGGAGGAGCCCCGCACCCAGGAACGTAGCTCCAGAAGCTGGGAGGGCCTGTCGAGCTCCTGGCCTCAGCCCTGAGGAACTGCTTCCAGACTTTTGGCCCCCAGAACTGTAAATGATAAATCTGTGCTGTTTTAGGCCACCAGTTTGCAGACCCTTCCTCCGGTGGCCCCAGTCCTGGGAGCAAGCCAAGGGGGCTGCTCCCTTCCCCTCCTGCGCATCCACGATGAAACAGCCCTCAGTAAGTCCTGCTAAGACCATCCCTCTCACAGCAGTGTTCACGCTTTCAGTGCCCCAGGGTAAAACCACAATCAGATTCAAGGCATTAAGTAAAATCCACACTTTCTAACAGCTCCGAATAGTTTTTTTAAATCTATGTATAAGAAAAAGCATAATTAAAAATTATTTTCATTTCTGTTACAGATTATATTTGGCTTTTTGGTTTTAAAAATCTGGTACTCACGTTAATTTAGCATTAATAGTTCTTATGTGTTCACTTGCCATGCATACAAATGTTTATAGCACAAATGAAATAAGTGGATGAGCTCAGTAGGCAGCTCACCTCAAATAGGTATATTGGCATTACACGACAATTTATAATTGAGTGTAGAGAGTCCTCGTAAAACAAGCAATTAGTAGTTCATTGTTTCAACCACTCACTAGGTTTTCTGTGCAAACTCCTTGCAAACTGTTAGATGCTACAATAGACATAAAAAGTCCCTCTCTTCAAACTCTTGATCCACAATTACAAGACTAAGCACACTTAACTGAATGATTGATATGAAGCAGTTCTGTGAGAAAACAAGAAGAGGATCGCCCAGATGCGTAACTTTCACCTGATGCTGGTATCTCAGAATATGAGTGGCAGACTCAAAACCCAGCATCTCACACATACTCCAGGGTAGAATTTATGGCACAAAGCAAGCTGGAGGATGTTGTCTTTCCACATCACGGGATTTATCTTCTGCAGATCCACCGTACTCTAAGAAAACCAAAACATAACCCACCAGTGTGATGAGTTAAGGCTCTGGAGTTGAGGAGCTGTCCTGCATCCTGTGTGGGCTCTGATGCAATCACACACGTCCTCTCAGGTGGGCGCAGAGGCGGAACAGACACAGACAGAAAACAGAAAGTATGTGAGGCCTGAGCAGCTGCCGGCGGTGAGGGGGAGGAGCCCCGCACCCAGGAACGTAGCTCCAGAAGCTGGGAAGGGCCTGTCGAGCTCCTGGCCTCAGCCCTGAGGAACTGCTTCCAGACTTTTGGCCCCCAGAACTGTAAATGATAAATCTGTGCTGTTTTAGGCCACCAGTTTGCAGACCCTTCCTCCGGTGGCCCCAGTCCTGGGAGCAAGCCAAGGGGGCTGCTCCCTTCCCCTCCTGCGCATCCACGATGAAACAGCCCTCAGTAAGTCCTGCTAAGACCATCCCTCTCACAGCAGTGTTCACGCTTTCAGTGCCCCAGGGTAAAACCACAATCAGATTCAAGGCATTAAGTAAAATCCACACTTTCTAACAGCTCCGAATAGTTTTTTTAAATCTATGTATAAGAAAAAGCATAATTAAAAATTATTTTCATTTCTGTTACAGATTATATTTGGCTTTTTGGTTTTAAAAATCTGGTACTCACGTTAATTTAGCATTAATAGTTCTTATGTGTTCACTTGCCATGCATACAAATGTTTATAGCACAAATGAAATAAGTGGATGAGCTCAGTAGGCAGCTCACCTCAAATAGGTATATTGGCATTACACGACAATTTATAATTGAGTGTAGAGAGTCCTCGTAAAACAAGCAATTAGTAGTTCATTGTTTCAACCACTCACTAGGTTTTCTGTGCAAACTCCTTGCAAACTGTTAGATGCTACAATAGACATAAAAAGTCCCTCTCTTCAAACTCTTGATCCACAATTACAAGACTAAGCACACTTAACTGAATGATTGATATGAAGCAGTTCTGTGAGAAAACAAGAAGAGGATCGCCCAGATGCGTAACTTTCACCTGATGCTGGTATCTCAGAATATGAGTGGCAGACTCAAAACCCAGCATCTCACACATACTCCAGGGTAGAATTTATGGCACAAAGCAAGCTGGAGGATGTTGTCTTTCCACATCACGGGATTTATCTTCTGCAGATCCACCGTACTCTAAGAAAACCAAAACATAACCCACCAGATGGAAACAGAAGGAAACAACTCTATATCTAATATAAGTTAAACTATTATAGTTGACCCCAAATTTTATTTTTCTTGTTCAGCTCAGTCGTGTCCAACTCTTTGCTACCCCATGGACTGCAACATGCCAGGCTTCCCTGTCTTTCAGCATCTCCTGGAGCTTGCTTGAACTCATTCACTGACTCAGTGATGCCATTCAACCATCTCATTCTCTGTCATCCCCTTCTCCTTTTGCCTTCAATCTTTCTCAGCAGCAGGGTCTTTCCCAATGAGTTGGCTCTTTGCATCAGGTAGTCAAAGTACTGAAGTTTCAGCTTCAGCATCAGTCCTTCCAACGAACACCCAGGACTGATCTCCTTTAGGATGGACTGGCTGGATCACCTTGCAGTCCAAGGGACTCTCGAGAGTCTTCTCCAACACTACAGTTTGAAAGCATCAAGTCTTCAGCACTCAGCCTTCTTTATGGTGAAACTCTCACCTCCAGACATGACTACTGGAAAAACCATAGCTTTGACTAGATGGACTTTTGTCAGTAAAGGTCTCAAAGACATCTCTTTGCATTTTAATACACTGTCTAGGTTCGTCACAGCCTTTCTTCCAAGCAGTGTCTTTTAATTTCGTGGCTGCAGTCACTGTCCACAGTGATTTTGGAACACAAGAAAATAAAGTCTGTCACTGTTTTCTTTTTTCCCCATCTATCTGCCACTAACTGACAGGACCAGATGTCATGATCTTAGTTTTCTGAATGCTGAATTTTAAGCCAGTTTTATCGCTCTCCTTTTTCATCTTTACCAAGTTCCTCTTCACTTTCTGCCACTAGGGTGGTGTCATCTGCGTATCTGAGGTCATTGATAAGCAGCTTCAAAGCCCTACTTTAGTCCCCAACCAACCCTTACTCACAAGGGGAAGGAAATGAGCACGTGAACTTAAAGGTTCGGAATGGAATGAGCTGTGGCCATCTACCATGTTAGGGCAGCTGCTGCAGCGGAGCAAGAGCAGCCACAGCCTCAGGCAGGAGACGGAACAGAGGACCAGGCGGCTCCGGGGACTGGGGACTGAGTCTGAGCACGCTCCAGGAGATGGTGAAGGACAGGGAAGCCTGGCACTCTGCAGCGTTCATGGGATCGCAAAGAGTTGGACACGACTGAGGGGCTGAACACCATCAGGACAGAATTTGTTTTAGGGAAGAGGCAGTGAGGATGAGGGGTAATAACAGGCTCCTTGGATATTACTTTAGATGTTCAGAGAAAAAAAGAGAAAGAAAATACAAGGAATATTTTCAAGTGCCACTCATAACAAAGCATTATGGTAGATAAACTCTTAGCAACAACACAAACAACCCCAGTGAAACAGAAACGAAGCAAGTCTGTCATTTGGCTGCTCCAGCTGAAGTGGGGGAGGCGGTGGCAAGGTGGCAGACACGCCCCAGGCAACAGGAAGCTGGAGGTTAACAGTCAGACAGTTCAAAGGAGGCATCAGGTCGGGATTCCTAACCCCAGGGGACTCCAGCCCCTCGCCAGCCCTGGGCCTTCCTTATTCCAGTCTCCAGAGCACAACACACAAGCAGAGGCTCCTGTAAGGTTCTCAAAGGGGTGCTGACCGGTCAGAGAGCACAGAGCTGAGAGTGGGTGGCCTCAGCCATGAACCCACATGGGTCAGACCAAGCCTGCTTCTCAAGTGCATGCCTGAGCGGCGACGCCGTCACGTGTGACATAGGTCCCTGAAGGTGACCCACAACACTCGGCGCCCAAGGACTGCCAGCTAACACTGACATGCTGGTCACACAGCTGGCTATTTTCAGACAAGACCAAGGACAATGCAGTGAGCCCTCTCAGCCATTTCCAAACAACCATCCCTATACCGTATTACAAAAGCAATGACTTGGCTTACCCAACTCTCACTTGCCAACACAGCACAGAGGAAGAAAAGCCCTTCGAAGAGTAACTGCGTGGGAGCACTCTCTTTTTCTAAAGGTTATTTACATAAGAGGGGATCTGGATAAATCTACTGCGCTTATTTTAACATCAGACTATTCAAAAACAAACACTGCCCTCTAAAGCTAGACTTCTGCTTATAAAATTAGTATGCTACTCTTAGGAGTTCAAAAACAGTTCATATATTCTGGACAGATTACATGAATGGCTCACGCAAACCATCTTTCGTAACTTGAAAAAGTAAAAAATTAAATATCTCAGACTCTAGTTTTACCTTTCCTTAACCTTCAGAAACTAACAATCTCATTTTTGGAATCTGTACATGAGACAATTTAAATAAAGCATGGCACTCCCATAAACAAGACACTATTGCAAAAACCACTCATGTTTCTGAAGAATAATGACATAATGTTCACACCATAATGCTTAATGAAGGCAAATATAACACATACATACATCCATGTACCTCCAATCATGTCAATACTAAAAATTCAGAAAATCACCAAAACATTAATAATGGTTCTCACTGGTTAGTAGGACGGTAGGTAACTTTTTTCCTTTTATTCTCCAAAGCTTGAAATGTTCTACGAGTATGTGTTCTCATACCGGAAAAACATGTTTTTAAAACTTGTCTAGCCCTAATATAAAGGGCTTCCCTGATGGCTTAGTGGTAAAGAATCTGCCTGCCAACGCAAGAGACACAGGTTTGATCCCTGGGTCAGGAAGATCCCCTGGAGGAGGAGAGGGCAGCCCACTTCAGTATTCTTGCCTGGGAAATCCATGGACAGAGGAGCCTGGCAGGCTACAGACAGTCCACGGGGTTGCCAAGAGTCAGACATGACTGAGCCACTGAGCACACAGGCACAATAAAAGAAATGCAAGACTGCACACTCATTGAGAGTGGAAAGATAAAGTACACTAAGCGACTGGACTAAGAAAAGAACTTCAAGCTCAACTTCAATGACATTTTTGGAAATAATAAAAAAAGAAAGAATAAACAACACTTTCACATTAATATTTCCACATCTGCCATTTGTGCGGTCACCACTGATTCTCAGGCATAGTCACGAGGCACGACGGCGACGCTCTTCAAAAAACAAAGTCACTGCCGCTGCCAGTGCCAGCACTCTGCGCTCTCCCCTGCGGTCCTGCTGGAACCCATTCAGCAGACACAGATACTGAGCCACAGGTCTCAGAGGCATCCACTAGGAGTGATCACAAGACTGCCTTTCCCAAAACAGGCAAAGACAGGACAACATAAAATCGAAGTTATATGCACAGCTAGCTACACCTTCTGCCTGCCAACGCAAGAGACACAGGTTTGATCCCTGGGTCAGGAAGATCCCCTGGAGGAGGAGAGGGCAGCCCACTTCAGTATTCTTGCCTGGGAAATCCATGGACAGAGGAGCCTGGCAGGCTACAGACAGTCCACGGGGTTGCCAAGAGTCAGACATGACTGAGCCACTGAGCACACAGGCACAATAAAAGAAATGCAAGACTGCACACTCATTGAGAGTGGAAAGATAAAGTACACTAAGCGACTGGACTAAGAAAAGAACTTCAAGCTCAACTTCAATGACATTTTTGGAAATAATAAAAAAAGAAAGAATAAACAACACTTTCACATTAATATTTCCACATCTGCCATTTGTGCGGTCACCACTGATTCTCAGGCATAGTCACGAGGCACGACGGCGACGCTCTTCAAAAAACAAAGTCACTGCCGCTGCCAGTGCCAGCACTCTGCGCTCTCCCCTGCGGTCCTGCTGGAACCCATTCAGCAGACACAGATACTGAGCCACAGGTCTCAGAGGCATCCACTAGGAGTGATCACAAGACTGCCTTTCCCAAAACAGGCAAAGACAGGACAACATAAAATCGAAGTTATATGCACAGCTAGCTACACCTACAAACCCTAGAAGAAAGGGTTTGCTGCTGCTGCTGCTGCGTCGCTTCAGTCATGTCCACAACTCTGTGTGACCCCACAGACGGCAGCCCATTGGGCTCCGCCATCCCTGGGATTCTCCAGGCAAGAACACAGGTGTGGGTTGCCATTTCCTTCTCCAATGCATGAAAGTGAAGTCGCTCAGTCGTGTCTGACTCAGCGACCCCATGAACGGCAGCCTACCAGGCTCCACGGTCCATGGGAGTTTCCAGGCAAGAGTACTGGAGTGGGATGCTATCGCCTTCTCAGAGAAGAAAGGGTTTAATCCTTATCAATAAAACCTTTTACAATACACTGCTTTAAAGAGATGCTGCTGCTGCTGCTAAGTCACATCAGTCGTGTCCGACTCTGTGCAACCCTACAGACGGCAGCCCACCAGGCTCCCCCATCCCTGGGATTCTCTAGGCAAGAACACTGGAGTGGGTTGCCATTGCCTTCTCCAATGCATGAAAGTGAAAAGTGAAAGTGAAGTCCCTCAGTCTCGTCCAACTCTTCAGGACTCCATGGACTGCAGCCTACCAGGCTCCTCTGTCCATGGATTTTTCAGGCAAGAGTACTGGAGTGGGTTGCCGTTGCCTTCTCCTTTAAAGAGATGAGCTTATTACTTAAACAAATGCATAAGATGCTCTAAAAGGCAGACTCTTTTAAAAAAATGAACATATCATTTTACCAACTGAAAGATCTAATAAAGGTTTGCCTTTCTTTTTCCATATGAATGTTTTAATACACTTTTTTGATTTAAGAAAAATGAGTATGTGTTATTTTTATTTTTTAAAAAAGAAGAAACTGCTAGTGCACACTATAACTAAAATTAGGATTATTCCTATATTTGTGCTTTTATTAACTATAAATTTCTGAGTTTAAGGCCTTGTCTTATCACCTGGCACAGTACATGGAACATATAGCAAAGATTTAATAAATACTGGCTCAGTGAACAGATGAATCAGTAAAAGCTCCTTTTTGATCCCTGCACTTAAACTAGGCTTGTTACTTAAAATATCATTTACTCCAGGAAAAATTCACCAAAATAGATAGTTTCCTTTAAAAAAAAACTTTTAAGACTTTTTTTTAAAAAACAGTTAAGCAGGGAAAAAAACGAAGCAAAACCACTGACAGGGAGAAAGCCCATGAGAAAACCTGTGAATTAAACATGTTAAATGGAAACATGCCATGCAAGACAACTACAGACACTATTTATACAGAAACTGTGCCCCACCCAGTTCCAAAAGAACACGAGGTGACTCAGTGTCTATAGCACAATCAGATCCTGAAGAGTGAGAGAGAGCAGAGAGTCTGAGGGAAGGTGGACGGGCCCCTCCAGCAGTGGCCCGCAGGCGCTGAGCAGGGCAGCGCCAAGTGCTCTGCAGCCAGGGCAGGAGATCCCCCACAGCGCGGGGTTCCCTTGCTCCGACCCCACCAGCCTGGCTCTGAGTACATCGCCCAGCTCCCAGGGACAGGGGAGTGCTGCCCAGACAGGTGGCCCAGACCCCAGTTTGAGCACCTCTGCTCCTCACCCCTGGGCCCAGCTGACAATTCCCACCTTACTTAAAACTCCCCCCGAGCCTCCACCAAGGAAGAGCCCAGGGATCCACTGTGCTGTCCTACTGGGCTCTGATGCTTGACAGCTCCACCCTGAGACACGCCCGATTTTGCTGTTCCCACTCATTCTTCACTGTCTTTTAGGGTGTCTACACACACCCCCCACCAACCACTTTCTGACCACCAGGGCACGCTTCACATCACACCCCGCCGCACAGCTACCTGGAATAAGTACACACAGGAAGGGAAGGCGACCTCTAACACGACTGGAGATAGTGGGTCCTAGAGCTTCAAATGAAGAAGGAAAACTAATCTCACACAGTGTTGGCATGGAAACCAAAAAAGAGAATAACTTAACAAAACATAACAAAACCCAAGAGTCCACAAATAGTACATTCATTCTAAAATCAGGCTATGAAGAATTCCCTGGTGGCCCGCTGGCTAAGACTCCACATTTCCAGGACTTCCCCGGTGGCTCAGTAGTAAAGAATCCAGCTGCCAACGCAGGACACAGGGGCCAGACCCCTGGACCAGGAGGATCCCACATGCTGCGGAGCAGCGAAGCCCGGACCCCAACGAGTGCGCCTGCGCCCTAGAGCCCGCGAACCGCAGCTACGGAGCCCTCTCGCTGCCAACTCCCAAGCCCAAGTGCCCTAGAACGCACGCTCAGCAAGAGCAGCCACCACGTAAGACGGCAGAGCACGGCAACTAGCGAGCAGCCACAGCAGAAAGGCCCACGCCACAGTGAAGCCCCAACGCAGCCAAACAGCAGGTCCGAGAAACACGCAGAGTCTATCTGTGAAGCGCGTCTCACTCCCACCTCAGGGAGCGCCGGTTCTAGCCCTGGCAGAGAAACCGAGACACTGCACGCCACACGCGGGTGGCCCAGACAGACAAATAAATTAGTTAAAATAAAGAAAGATGGTGGCCTTAAAAAATAAAGTCATGCTATGATAACCTAAGTGTCAGTTGCTCAGACACGCCTGACTCTGCGGCCCCACGGGCTGCACCCCGCCAGGCTCCTCCGCCCATGGCACTTCCCAGGCAAGAATACTGGAATGGCTTGCTACTTCCTTCCCCAGGGAATCTTCCCAACCCAGGGATCAAACCTGGGTCACCTGCACTCCAGACAAATCCTTTACAGTCTGAGCCACCAGGGAAGCCCTGTGATAGAATATATCTTATAAAAAACAAGCCAATTCACCAGCTATATTTCTCAAACACACACTGTGATTACATATCATCACCTTGAATTAAAGTTAAGAGTTTAGAATAACTCACGCACAACCTCCTACACGCACACACATGTGGGCTATTTATAGCTTTGAAGTAAAATCTCTATTTGTTCGTTTAGCCAGCAATGCTTAAAGTAACAGCTGTTGCTGTTCAGTCACTAAGTTGTGGCAGATTCTCTGTCCATGGGCAAGAATACTGGAGTGGGTTGCCACTTCCTTCTCCAGGGGATCTTCAAGAACCAGGGATCAAACCCACACCCCTGGATTCTTTACCCGGTGGATTCTTTACCACTGAGCCATAGGGAAGTAGAAAGTAACATTAGGTTTAAGGTAAAAATATTTATGGAGTTACTTTTTTCATTCATAAGCCCTCCTCGTTCATTAAGCATTCTTTATAAGTTACTCCAAATTTACACTGAAACAATAATTTTAAAAAGTTATAACAGCTTTAGCTGAAATTCCATAAGCAAGGTAGTTTGTGTGGCTTACTCTGTGTTATAATTCATCACCTGTTTCACTTATTTTAAAAAGAAATTTAATGTCTTTAATATTTTTTAATAGCACTATTGACAATTCACATACCGTAAAATTCACTCATTTAATGTCTACAATTCAGTTGTTTTAAACCTATTTTCAACATCTGTGATATCATTTAAGGTTAAATGTCACAACCAATGTAGAAATCACGAACACTCACAAAGAATATAGTAAGAGCTCACCAGGCCTAAGGAGAACACTAAGTGACTAGTCAGCTGTTCATAACTGTTTCTTCACAGGACCAAGACCTGTATTTTACACACATATTTAATATAATTTAACACAACATATATTAACTAAATATAATTTAATATAATTACATATATTTAAAATTCCTGTATCTGTTTCATTATTTACAGTTTAGTCCTAGCTCTACATTCTCCAGTCTTGAGATATAAAGTGAGGCTAATAGTTACCTAAAGCAGAAAAACCAGATGTCTGCATAGATCCTGAATTTAAATCCACTTTCAGCTTGAACTAAAAAATAGGCATTTACTGCTTCACGTCCGGCAACCGTGGGGCCTCTGCTCTAACTTCACGAAGCTCTCAGCCTAACAGTGAGCTGCGGGTGACTACAGCAGTAGCGGTGCGTCAAAGAAACCCAAGGAGTATCCGTCTCTTAGAGCTTTGAGGAAGTTCTAACAGTTTCTCCAAGCACTTAATTGGTCTAGGATCTAAAGTTGCAACTGCAGTTTAAAACAGCTAAACTCTGGGACCTGATGCAGTTACAAGTCTGTTGATGAGTCTTCACAAAATTTTTTAATAGTATAAATCAACGAATAACACTGAGAATAAACGTTATTTGCCCTTCCTTCACATAAGACCAAAGGGTATTCCTCTCTTTTGCTCATTTGGTTTTTAGTCTACACGTAATAAATTTTGGCTAGACTTAAAATTCTCCTGAGCTTCCCTGAAGAACCACGGGAAGAAAGCTCTCCCCAAAGAAAAGCTGGTGCATCACAGGAAGAACAGCAGAACATATGAGCTGACTATGCTTTGATCTCCATCATCAAGGTGTGAGAAGAACAGACCAGCTGTCATTCATGGCAGGCTTGGGTTTCTACTTATTTGCAGCCACAAAATCAACATTACTTGGCAGCAGTGAAAACAGAAAAAGGGTAGACTTCACACCAAGTTCTAATTTTTCAAATAAACAAAAATCGTAGTGGAAAACCATCTTTACTCATCTCTATTAAAAATCAAGAATTTTCTTCATCCACAGTCTAATTTTACAGGGCTCAATTAACAAAGGACGACCACAGGGACAACAAAAAGGCCAGTCCTCAATCTGTCAACTCAGACTTACCAGGTGATTTCCCTGTTGATGGAAAAAAGAGTAAAGAGATGAATAGTACTGCGGTTCACTAAAGCTGTAAGATCAAAGTCTTACAGAATTGCCACATGTTAAATGAGAGCCGTTTTTCATATCCTCCTAATAGCCTTGATTTGAAATAGTATATATATTTTTCTCAAAGTACTCATATTTGTTTATCATCTCATTTTACAGCCAACATAAATTTTTACTTTACCAAATAAAAAGAAGAAAAATTGTGAGTAAACATATTCAAAAGTGAAGCTAGGAAGTGAGCCCCACATTACTTCATGTTTTCCTCTGCTTCTGCCCTGCTGTGAATCACTGCTGTCAACGGCCCACTATGAAATCTGCACAAACACATTTTGTTCAAAGCAAAATATCAACCTGAAGAACCTAAGTTTGTACAGTAAAAATCAAAGAACTACTAATACAGAAATCTTAACTCTTCTTATCTATGAACGAAGAGCAGGTCCACTTCTAGGCAGTGTAGTTCACTAGTTTTATTAGGAAAATAACACATGGGTATTACAATAAAAAAGGTATTAAAACATCTTCCTCAAACCTCAGACTCTTAGGCTTTTCTTGGATATGATCACAATCAAGTTTTGCATGAATTCTCACAGCAGTTTTCTAAGCAATACAGGAGTGTTTAAGTGTATATACGTGTAATGTGAGCGCAAATACAAATTTGATGAACGAGTGAAAAGCTGTGTGAAAACCAGAAATTCCATACTGTACGAGATGAACACCAAGGTTCATCAGTTTAAGTCACACAGAGGAAAATCCAAGAAAGCAATCTTGGCTAATCACCCTTTTCTTCTGGTAAAAAAATAATAATTTGTCATGTCCTTCAATATGGTAACAGGCATACCTTTTAATTTATTGTTAAAATAGCATGCATTTCACACTTTCACAAGCAAATTTGATGTTAGCCAACTGCTCCATAACCAACTATCTATGAATGTCAACATCCCCAATTCCTGTGACTCTCAACCCTGATTATGCCTGCTGTTTGGGTAATGTCCCTAACTCACTGTTTTTGGTTACTTTCTGTAATCATTTAATTTGGTGTAACATCACAATAAACTGTGGAAAATTCTGAAAGAGATGGGAATACCAGACCACTTAACTTGCCTCTTGAAAAATCTGTATGCAGGTCAGGAAGCAACAGTTAGAACTGGACATGGAACAACAGACTGGTTCCAAATAGGAAAAGGAGTACGTCAAGGCTGTATACTGTCACCCTGTTTATTCAAATTCTATGCAGAGTACATCCTGAGAAACGCTGGACTGGAAGAAACACAAGCTGGAATCAAGACTGCCGGGAGAAATATAACCTCAGATATGCAGATGATACCACTCTTATGGCAGAAAGTGAAGAAGAACTAAAGAGCCTCTTGATGAAAGTGAAAGAGGAGAGTGAAAAAGTTGGCTTAAAGCTCAACATTCAGAAAACAAAGATCATGGCATCCGGTCCCATCACTTCATGGGAAATAGGTGGGGAAACAGTGGAAACAGTGTCAGAATTTATTTTTCTGGACTCCAAAATCACTGCAGATGGTGACTGCAGCCATGAAATTAAAAGATGCTTACTCCTTGGAAGAAAAGCTATGTCCAACCTAGATAGTATATTCAAAAGCAGAGACATTACTTTGCCAACTAAGGTCCGTCTAGTCAAGGCTGTGATTTTTCCAGTGGTCATGGATGGATGTGAGAGTTGGACTGTGAAGAAGGCTGAGTGCCGAAGAATTGATGGTTTTGAACTGTGGTGTTGGAGAAGACTCTTGAGAGTCCCTTGGACTGCAAGGAGATCCAACCAGTCCATTCTGAAGGAGATCAGCCCTGGGATTTCCTTGGAAGGAATGATGCTGAAGCTGAAACTCCAGTACTTTGGCCACCTCATGCGAAGAGTTGACTCATTGGAAAAGACTGTGATGCTGGGAGGGATTGGGGGCAGGAGAAGGGGATGACAGGATGAGATGGCTGGATGGGATCACGGACTCGACGAACGTGTCTGGGACTCGATGAACGTGAGTCTGAGTGAACTCTGGGAGATGGTGATGGAGAGGGAGGCCTGGCGTGCTGCGATTCATGGGATCGCCAAGAGTCAGACAGGACTGAGTGACTGAACTGAAGACACAAGATGCCACTTTAAAGTCCTTCTGCCTTTCCAAAAAGTGCACCTCTGTTCTTGGCTTTTCACACCTGGGTTTCTAAGTTTCTGTTTTCTACACTTCACTCCTCTTTTCTGCTTCTGGTGAAAAACTACACCACACTATTTATTCTGATTCTTTCAAATACTACTGGGCACACATCCACCATGTATTGACAGAATTTGAATTCCCAAAGTCCCTGACTGTGAGATTCTTACTACAATTGCTATCTGTCCTCACAGGTAGTAGCCACTAGGTAAGGTTCCTCCTGACCCTGGGCACTCCAGCTTTCCAACCTGTCTGCCTGTGTCATACACTCCATGACAAATGTCTTATGAGTGGAAACAGGGATCACACTCCAAGTCCTTTTCTCCGCTAAGAGAAAACGACCCTTTTGAAAATCACTGGCTGGGTGTTTCCCCATGAAGTTTTACATCAAGCCTAACATGAGTATCATTTATCTTAAAATAAGCACTATTTCCTGTTGCCTGAAACTGCGACACCAACTTATGGTTAAGAAAGCAGGAGGGAGCCAACTCCGTTAGTTTCCACATTGCATAAATAAATTATGAGAATTGCTGGGTATAAAAATAATCAGTACCAGGACTCTTTCCATTAGTGCAACTCTTCCAAAACTTCCTGCCCCCATCCACCTAAAATTCGCCTTGGATTCAAGTCTACCCTACATAAAAGCTACTCAGCTCAAAACGTTACTTCCAAAGAAATGAAACAAACCTCCAATTATCATAACATCAGAGGACTTTTTGGCGGACCCTCACTGCTCAACTGTGTCAGAAACAACCAAGAAATGGCTGAGGCGTCTCAGGGGAGGAGGAAACCGCCCTTCCCGCTCACCGCTGGCCGCCTTCTCCGCAGCAGAGAAGGGAGCGGCGTCCAGGCCCGCGGAGCGCACCAGGCGCCCCGAGCTCACATTCCAGCGGCGGGAGTCGCGGCACCGCGCGGGGAGGCCTGGCGACGTGGCCGCGGGAGGAGCGCGCGGGATCTGCCCGCGCGGAGAAGCGAAGGCGCCCCCCGGGGGTCTGCGGGCCGACAGTGGGCCGGGGCGTGGGGGCCCAGCGACCGCGGCGGCGACCCCGATTTACACGGCTCGGACAGACGCCGGCGCCCGGGGCTCAAAACGCCCCAGGTGGGGGTGTCGAGGAGAGAGGGGACCCCGGACCCGGGAGGGGCGGGGACGAGCCCGGACTTC
>SJYC01051289.1:0-14911 GCA_006408675.1 Madoqua kirkii | reverse complement strand
ACCCGACCCAGGCCGGGTGAGGACAGGTAGGAACTCCTGACGGGGCGGGTGGGAACCCTGACCCTGGCGGAGCAGTGGCAGGCGGAGACCCCTGACCCGGCGGGCGGGGTCAGGGCCAGGGCCAGGGCCGAGGTCGCGGCGGGCAGGGACTCCGACTCCGGAGGGGTCTGCTTGGGCGGGGTGAGGGCAGGTAGGAACCCCTGAGCCGGCGGGCGGGCGAGGTCAGGGCGGGCGGGGACCGACCCGGGCCGGTACTCCCGACGGTCTTTCCCGGCCGGGCGGGCAGGCGGGGTCAGGGCCGGGACCGTGGCGGGCGGGCATCCCTGGTCTGACCTGGGCCAGAGTAAAGGTAGGCGAGGACCTCCCAGACCGAGTGGGAAGGCGGGGTCAGAGCGGGCCCGGGGCCGCCGACCCTGACCAGCGGAGGCGGCGGGGCTGCTCAGGGCCGGGGCGGGCCGGGGCCGCGGCGCCCACTCACCCAGGCCGGCAAGTCGCAGGCGCGCACCCCCAGGCGCACGGCGCGCTCCTCGTCCTCCAGCAGCGCCAGCGCGCGGCACAGCCGGGTGGCCTTCAGGCCGCGGCTCCTGCGGCACCACACGAGCAGCCCGAGCGCCAGCAGCACCCAGCTGAAGCTCAGGCCCAGGTAGCCGAGCGCGTACACCGGCAACAGCAGCGCGAAGCTGCGCGCCAGCTGCGCCAGCAGCCCTGCCACGTCCACGCTCAGCGCCGCGCCGGGGGGCTCTGCCCGGGAGGCGCCCGCCTCGGGGCCCGGAGCCCTGGAGCCGCTCATGACCCCGCCGCGTACCGCTCCCCTCGACTCCAGCCCAGGCGCCTCAGCCCGCGCTGCAGCGCCCCTCTGAGGGGAAGGCGCCCCCGCCCGCCCGCGCTTCCGCTCGCGGCGCCGCGTTACGTCACACGCAGGGCGGGGCGGGGCGGGCCGCGAGGCGAGGCGGTGCTCCACTGCGGCAGCCGGGCGCGGCCCCGGGCCTGGGTGCGGCCCAGCACGGGGTGGGCCCGGGCTGCGTGGGACGTCATCGCGCGAGGCCCGCCAGCGCCGCGGGGGCGGGGATGGGCAGGGCTGCCTGCTGTGCGGCTTCCTCGCGCGGGTGGGCGGGGCGCCTCTGACGCTGGGGGGCCGGGCCCGGCGTGGGCGTCGCCGCACGGGCTTGAGAGCGCGCCCCCGAGGCGGAGTGGGCGGTGCTTCGTGACGCCATCACGGTTGGGCGGGGCGCCCCTGAGGCGAGGCGGGCGGGTGTTGCCGGAAAGTGCGGCGCGGGGCGGTGCGTCCGCGGGCTTCCACGTTCGCCGAGGGCTCCGCTCGCCCAGTCGCCTGGGCCGCGCTTCGTGCCGGGATATTGCGGAAGGAGAAGCCCACGCTCCTGAGCTTGCGGGTCCTGACCGCCCGCAGCCGACGGAAGATTTCCTGACGGAATTCTCTCCGCGGCCCTGGTGGCGAGGGAGCTCAGAAAGGCCGCTTTGTGCGCCAGGGCGGGATTTGTTCTCGCCCGCGGGATCGCGGGGACCCGGCACCCGCCCTCGGCAGGATCTCCGTCGGGCGCCCGCGGTTCCTGAATCCCTTCTCTAGAAGGACAAACCGCTCTTGATCGCTGTGTTTCCCCTTAAACTCAATCAGGGTGATTATATTTGCACTCTAGTCTCCTTAAAGCCAAACAGTTGGAGAGGACAGCCCAAGTAAGTTTTTAAAGCATATCCAGTGGTTTCGAAGGATATTTTAATTCAATTTCTGGCAGCCTTGAATGATCACCTTTAGGAGGGACAGAGCCTATTGGACATGGAACAACAGACTGGTTCCAAATCAAGGAAGGAGTACGTCAACGCTGTAAGTTGTCACTCTGCTTATTTAACTTACGTGCAGAGTACATCATGAAAGATGCTGGGCTGGCTAAATTACAAGCTGGAATCAAGGTGCCAAGAGAAATACCATTAGAAGGACAAACCGCTCTTGATCGCTGTGTTTCCCCTTAAACTCAATCAGGGTGATTATATTTGCACTCTAGTCTCCTTAAAGCCAAACAGTTGGAGAGGACAGCCCAAGTAAGTTTTTAAAGCATATCCAGTGGTTTCGAAGGATATTTTAATTCAATTTCTGGCAGCCTTGAATGATCACCTTTAGGAGGGACAGAGCCTATTGGACATGGAACAACAGACTGGTTCCAAATCAAGGAAGGAGTACGTCAACGCTGTAAGTTGTCACTCTGCTTATTTAACTTACGTGCAGAGTACATCATGAAAGATGCTGGGCTGGCTAAATTACAAGCTGGAATCAAGGATGCCAAGAGAAATACCAATAACGTCAGATATGCGAATGACACCACCCTTATGTCAGAAAGGGAAGAGAAACTAAAGAGCCTCTTGATGAAAGAGCAGAGTCAAAAAGCTGGCTTAAAACTCAACATTCAAAAAGCTAAGGTCATAGCATCCGGTCCCAACGCTTCATGGCAAATAGATGAGGAAACAATGGAAACAGTGACAGATCTTATTTTCTTGGGCTCCAGAATCACTGCAGATGGTGACTGCAAACCATGAAATTAAAAGAAGCTTGCTCCTTGAATAAAACGTATGACAAACCTAGACAGCATATTAAAAAGCAGAGACATTACTTTGTAACCCAGGTTCGTATGGTCAAAGCTTGCTTTTTCCAGAAGTTATGTATGGATGTGAGAGTTGAACCATAAAGAAGGCTGAGCACCAAGGAATCGATGCTTTTGAACTCTGGTGTTGGAGAAGACTCTTGAGAGTCCCTTGGAGAGCCAAGAGATCAAACCAGTCCACATCCTAAAGGAATATTCATTGGAAGGACTGATGCTGAAGCTGAAACTCCAATACTTTGACCACCTGATGTGAAGAACTGACTCATTTGAAAAGACCCTGATGCTGGGAAAGATTGAAGGTGGTAGGAGAAGGAGCTAACAGAGGATGAGGTGATTAGATGACATCACTGATTCAATCGACATGAGTTTGAATAAACTCTGGGAGTTGGTGATGGACAGGCAAGCCTGGTGTGCTGCAGTCCATGGGGTCACAAAAAGTTAGACATGACTGAGTGAACTGAACTGAACTGAGGCTTTAAGTTGGTAAGGGCAGGAACCATATTTATTATGTTGATCATATCTTTAGGCTAGCACAGTACAGGTCACAGCAGGTCCTGAGTGAATAACGGATATCCCCTCCCCTCATCTGTGAGTCTCTATGTAATAGGTATACATAAGTGTATGTGCGTGTGGCTATGGAGATATATGTAAATATATAATCTCATAACATTGCTCTAGGGTCTTAAACACAACATTAAGCAAGGGCACTAAACCACAAGCAAGGGAAGGAGTGGTTTTTTTCTTTCTGTTCCCCAAATTACATCGTGTGAGTTATAGATACATAAAAGGTTGAGTCTCATCCCTTTTGCTAGGCAGCAGCTTAAAGCTGGAAGGCCACCTGTCACTCAAGGCCAATTTACAACCTCAAAACAAGTAATTGACTTGATAACCTAGGAAGAAGCATGAGCCTTTCTGTCCTGTGGTATTTCTTCTAAAAAGCTGTAGAATCATATCCTGTAGACAAAAATTTGGATGAACATGATCCACATGAAAAATCCTGCATGTCTGTGATAAAGCCTTTGACCTGGCAGCCTTGTTGTTTAGTCCCTCAGTTGTGTCCAACTCTGTGACCCCATGAACTGCAGCACACCAGGTTTCCCTGTCCTTCACCATCTCCTGGAGCTTGCTCAAACTCATGTCTGTTGAGTCGATACTGCCATCCAACCATCTCATCCTCTGTCATCCCTTTCTCCTGCCTTCTGTCTTTCCCAGCATCAGTCTTTTCTGATGAGTCGACTCTTCAAAACAGTCAGCCAAAGTATTGGACTTCAGCATCAGTCCAGTGAGTATTCAGGACTGATTTCCTTTAGGGTTGACTTGTTTGATCTCCTGGCTCTCCAAGGGACTTTCAAGAGTCTTCTCCAACACCAGAGTTCAAAAGCATCGATTCCTTGGTGCTCAGCCTTCTTTATGGTTCAACTCTCACATCCATAACTTCTGGAAAAACCAAGCTTTGACCATACGAACCTGGGTCACGAAGTAATGTCTCTGCTTTTTAATACGCTGTCTAGGTTTGTCATACGTTTTATTCAAGGAGCAAGCTTCTTTTAATTTCATGGCTTGCGGCCACAATCTGCAGTGATTTTGGAGCCAAGAAAATAAGATCTGTCACTGTTTCCATTGTTTCCTCATCTATTTGCCATGAAGCGTTGGGACCGGATGCTATGACCTTAGCTTTTTGAATGTTGAGTTTTAAGCCAGCTTTTTGACTCTGCTCTTTCATCAAGAGGCTTTTTAGTTTCTCTTCCCTTTCTGCCATAAGGGTAGTGTCATCTGCATATCTGAAGTTATTGATATTTCTCTCAGCAATCTTGATTCTAGCTTATGCTTCATCCATCCTGGCATTTCTCATGATATACTCTGCATGTAAGTTAAATAAGCAGGGTTGCTGGGGTCCAGCCCCGGTGGGTCCAGGGTAATTCGAAGGTGGGGATGGAGTAGGCGTCCTAGAAAAAAGCTATTTAATTACAGATATAGAGAGAGATTAGAAATGGATAGTGTAGTAGAAAAATTAGTGGAGAAAGAGGCTGAATAACTGGTTTACATGGAATACTAATCATCACCTACGTAGGCCACAGGCATCTTCCCATTCTCCCGAAGGAGAGGAGGCACTGAGGCCTCCCTGGTATGATCTCAGAAGCCCAGGCAGAATTAGCAGGCTTGGTGAGTACCCACATTTCAGATGGGAATTCAGCCAGGAAAGCGGGGAGCAAGAAAGAAACGACACGGGGGCATCAGTCTTTCCAGAAATTGATCCGATTTCTTTATTTTTCAGGTTTGTTTATATACCTTTTGTTATACATAGGGATGAATATAGAGTCATGCGGGGGTCAGCAGACCTGACCCTTGTCACAGTCAGGTGCTTCTTATAAAATTATACAAAGGTCTTATGGGTTTTTACATCATCTTTTGGCCATGAGATCTGCTGACATTTTATGGCCCTTTCTGATACCGGTCAGTTAACCAGAAAACTTATTTTTCCAGGGGTGATTTTTTCTTAAATCTGGTGGCACCCTCCAAATAAAGTTGCATTCCTAAAGGGTGAGGGTGTAGTGAGTTACAACTAGGAAAGGAATTTAACCTAAGGTTTAACATGATTAATCTTAAAGGTTAATACTTATTTCTCCTATATGCTAGTTATAATCATTATAAGGGCAGGGAATATGGAGATTTAGCAGCAAACATCAGCCCAACAAATGAAAATCCTTTCACCAGTGTTCTCCTTAAGATCTACTTATCTTCAGATAGTGATAAAGTTACATTTTTGCATAGCAAGAACACAGTGATTTATACAAAGTACAGTGGTCTATAACAAAAGAGAAAATTCATTAACTCAAATGTCTAGTATTGCTAACATCAAAAACTACTATATTTCCTTTTCTGTATTCCAAATACATTGATTAATATATTCCAGGTGCCTAAGGATATGGAGGCCTGGCGGCAATCATTGACTCATCAATGAGAAAAGCCCTGTGCTAATACTCCAAACTCTCTGTGCTGTTTATGGTTGAGAGGTTGTCACACAAGCTAATCTGTCAGCAGAGAGGTTTGACCTGAGACACCTTTGTCACACCCAGGGCAGGGAATTAGCAGTAATTATTGGCACAACAAATGAAAAAAACCCTTCACCAATATACTTCCTAACCAACCCACTAATACTATACTAATGATCTTCTAAATTCTCAAAAGAGTCTGTATTTGGAAAGTTTTAAAGCATCCCATGCCTCTCACAGTTGGGGGGTTATAAACAATCACATGTGGCTGGACGAACCTATACAGGCAGGCTAGATAACCTTCAGAGTTTGTAAGTTGAAACACTCTTGTCACGCCCAGGAATTTTTATTAACTGGAGCTGCAAGTTAACTTCTTCGAGAGAAATGGTTATGGGGAAGAGCTCCCCGTAAAGTACTCTGGTTTTGGGGGTAGATGCTTGGGAACGGGGTTTCCTGAGGCTTGATCACGCCTTTGCATATGCCAAGCATCCTTCCTCATGACCTTTGCCATTGGCAGAGTTCCTCACGCAGGCTCCCGGCACAGGGTGACAATATACAGCCTTGACGTACTCCTTTCCTGATTTGGAACCAGTCTGTTGTTCCATGTCCAGTTCTAACTGGTGCTTCTTGACCTGTATACACGTTTCTCAGGAGGCAGGTAAGGTGGTCTGGTATTCCCACGGCTTTAAGAATTTTCCGCAGTTTGTTGTGATCCACGGTAAGGTGTACCTTCTTTGGCACTGCCTTTCTTTGAGATTAGAATGAAAACTGACCTCTTCCAGTCCTGTGGCCACTTCAGAACTTTCCAAATTTGCTGGCATATTGAGTGCAGCTCTTTCACAGCATCATCTTTTAGGATTTGAGATAGCTCAATGGGAATTTCATCACCTCCACTAGCTTTGTTTGTAGTAATGCTTCCTAAGGCCCAGTTGACTTCCCAGTCCAGGATGTCTGGCTCTAAGGTGAGTGATCACACCATGGTGGTTATCTTTGTCATGAAGATCTTTTTTGTAGAGTTCTTCTGTGTATTCTTGCCACCCCTTCTTAATATCATCTGCTTTTGTTTGGCCCATACTATTTCTGTCATTTACTGTCCCCATTTTTGCATGAAATGTTCCCTTTATGTCTCTTACCTTGGGTCACAACAAACTGGAAAATTCTTAGACATGGGAATGCCAGACCACCTTACCTGCCTCCTAAGAAACCTGTATACAGGTCATGAAGCACCAGTTAGACCTGGACAAGGGACAATGGACTGGTTCTAAATTGGGAAAGGAGTTCGTCAAGGTTGTCTATTTCTTGAAGAGATCTCTAGCCTTTCCTGTTCTATTGTTTTCCTCTATTTGCATTGATTGCTTAGGAAGGGTTTCTCATCTCTCCTTGCTATGCTTTGGAACTCTGCATTCAGATGGAGATATTTTTCCTTTTCTCCTTTGCCTTTTGCCTCGCTTCTCAGCTGTTTGTAAGGCCTCCTTAGACAACCATTTTGCCTTTTTGCATTTCTTTTTCTTGATTATGGTTTTGATCACTGCCTCCTGTCACAAACCTCCATCCATAGTTCTTCAGGCACTCTGCCTATCAGATCTAGTCCCTTGAATCTGTTTGTCATTTCCACAGTATAATTGTAAGGGATTTGATTTAGGTCATACCTGAATGATTACGGCTGCTGGTGGTTTTCCCTACTTTCTTCAATTTCAGCCTGACTTTGGCAATAAGGAGCTCATGATCTGAGCCACAGTCAGCTCCCGGTCTTGTTTTTGCAGTCTGTATAGCGCTTCTCCATCTTCAGCTGCAAAGAATATAATCAACCTGATTTCTATATTTTCCATCTGGTGATGTCCACGTGTAGAGTTTTCTCTTATGTTGTTGGAAGAGGGTGTTTGCTATGACCAGTGTGTTCTCTTGGCCTTTACCCTACTCATTTTGTACTCCAAGGCCAAACTTGCCTGCTACTCCAGGTATCTCTTGACTTCCACTTCTGCATTCCAGTCCCATATGATGAAAAGAATATCTTTTCTGGGTGTTAGTTCTAGAAGGTCTCGTAGGTCTTCACAGAACTTTTCAACTTCAACTTCTTTAGCATCAGCAGTTGGGGCATAGTCTTGGATTATTGTGCTACTGAATGATTTGCCTTGGAAATGAACAGAGATCATTCTGTCATTTTTGAGATTGCACCCAACTACTGCATTTCAGACAGTTTTGTTGACTGAGAGCTACTCCATTTCTTCTAAGGGATTCTTGCCCACCGTAGTAGATATAATGATCATCTGAATAAATTTGCCCATTCCAGTCCATTTTAGATCCACTAATTCCTAAAATTTCGATGTTCACTCTTGCCATCTCCTGTTTGACCACTTCCAATTTACCTTGATTCATGGTCCTACCATTCCAAGTTCCTATGTAATATTATTCTCCAGTGGGCCACATTCTGTCAGACCTCTCCACCTTGATCCACAGCACATTAAAAAGCAAAGACATTACTCTGTGAACAAAGGTCCATCTAGTCAAGGCTATGGTTTTTCCAGTAGTCGTGTATGGATGTTAGAGTTGGACTATAAAGAAAGCTGAGCACCAAAGAATTGCCGCTTTTGAACTACGGTGTTGGAGAAGACTCTTGAAAGTCCCTTGGATTGCAAGGAGATCCAACCAGTCCATCCTAAAGGAGATCAGTCCTGGGTGTTCCTCGGAGGGACTGATGTTGAAGCTGAAACTCCGATACTTTGGCCACCTGATGAGGAGAGCTGACTCATTGGAAAAGACCCTGATGCTGGGAAAGATTGAGGGCAGGAGGAGAAGAGGACAACAGAGGATGAGATGGTTGGGTGGCATCACCGACTCAATGGACATGGATTTGGGTGGACTCTGGGAGTTGGTGATGGACAGGGAGGCCTGGCATGCTGTGGTTCATGGGGTCACAAAGAGTTGGACACGACTGAGCGACTGAACTGAACTGATGTAATATTATTCTTTACAGCTTCAGACTTTACTTTCATCACCAGTCACATCCACAACTGGTCATTGTTTCTGATTTGGCTCAGCCTCATCATTCCTTCAGAAGCTATTTCTCCGCTGTTCTCCAGTAGCATATTGGGCACCTACTGACCTGGGGAGTTCATCTCTCAGTGTCCTATCTTTTTGCCTTTTCATACTATTCATGGAGTTCTCAAGGGAAGAATGCTGAAGTGGTTTGCCATTCCTTTTTCTAGAGAACTACATTTTGTCAGAACTCTCCACTATGACCCATTCATCTTGGGTGGCCTTACAGGACATGACTCAGTTTCATTGAGTTAGACAAGATTGTGATCGATGTGATCAGTTTGGTTAGTTTTCTGTGATTGTGATTTTCATTCTTTCTGTCCTCTGATAGATGAGGATAAGAGGCTTGTGGAAGCTTCCTGGGGATCTAGGGATGTATTAAGTTGGTGCGAAAGTAATTATAGTTTTGTGTTGGGGGCCAGCATGAGGAACTCCGCCCATGGCAAAGGTCATGAGGAAAGGGGGCTTCGGCATACGCAAAGGCGTGACCAAGTCTCAGGAAATTCCCCTGCTCCCGAGCATCTAACCCCAAAACCAGAGTCTGTCCTGTACTCTCACCTACGAGGTGCTCTCCCCCATAACCGTTTCTCTCCGAGAAGGAGTAAACGTGCAGCTCCAAGGCAGTAAAAATTCCTGGGCGTGACTAGAGTGTTTCAACTTACTGGACTCTCTGAAGGTTATCTAGCCTGCCTGTATAGGTTCCTCTGGCCACAACAGCCTTCCAACCTTGAGAGGCATGAGATGTTTTGACTTACTAAAGGCAAATTCTTGTGGAAGGTTAGAAATTATTAGTATAGTGGGTTGGATGGGAATTATATTGATAAAGGGTTTCTTCAATTGTTGTGTCAATAATTGCCGCTAATTCCCTGCCCTAGGTGGGACAAGGGCGTCTCAGATTAAACCTCTCTGTGGACACATGATTGTTTACTACCTCTCAACCATAAACAGCACAGAGAGTTTTGGAGTATTCTGAGAATCTTAATTAACATAGGACTTTTTCTTGTTGTTGAGTCAATGATTGCCACCAGGCCTCCATATCCTTTAGGTACCTGGGAATATATTAATCAATGTATTTGGAATGTAGAAAAGGAAATATAGTAGTTTTTGATGTTAGCAATATTAGACTTTCTGAGTTAATGAATTTTCTCTCTTGTAATAGATCACTGTACTTTGTTATAAATCACTGTGTCCTTGCTATGCAAAAATGTAACTTTGTCACTATCTCAAGACTGAGTAGATCTTAAGAGGAACATTGGTGAAAGGATTTTCATTTATTGGACTGATGTTTGTTGCTAAAATCTTTATATTCCCTGCCCTTATAATGAATAAGGATTAACATATAGGAGAAATAAGTCTTAACCTTTAAGTATATAGGAGAAATAAGGATTAACATATAGGAGAAATAAGTCTTAACCTTTAAGTATATAGGAGAAATAAGGATTAACATATAGGAGAAATAAGTCTTAACCTTTAAGCATATAGGAGAAATAAGTATTAACCTTTAAGATTAATCATGTTAACCTTGGGTTAAATAAATTCCTTTCTTGATTGTAACTCACTACACCCTCACCCTATAGGAATGTGACTTTGTTTGGAGGGTGGTGCTTGGTTTAAGGAAAAACACTCTTGGAAAAAATAAGTTTTTTGGTTATCAGAAAGAGAGTTGTAAATGTCAGCAGGCAGAAATGGCTTGAAGATGATGTAAAACCCCTAAAACTTTTTATGTAAAGCACCTGATTTTAATAAGGTCAGGACTGCTGACCCCCGCGTGACTCTGTATTCATCCCTGTATGTAACAAAAGGTATATAAGCAAACCCAAAAGTAAAGAAATCGGATCAGTTCCGGAAAGACTGATTCCCTCATGTCGTTCCTTTCTGCTCCCCAATTTTCTGGCTGAATTCCCATCTGGAGCGTGGGTGCCCGCCATAAATATGGTGCAAGTTCCTTGTCTGGAATTTTATTGGTACCCCACGTAACCCAAGTTATTCGGCCCCTTTCTCTCTCTCTTACTATTTTTCTGGTCGAATTCCCATCTGGTGCATAGGACCCACCCTACTAATTCTGCCTGGGCTTCTAAGATTGGACCGGGGGGGGCCTCAGTGCCTCCTCTCCTTCGGGAGAACGGGAAGACGCCTGCGGCCTACATAGGTGATGATTGGCACCCTGTGTTAACCAAGTTATTCGGCCTCTTTTTCTCTGCTAAATTCCTAGTCCCTCCCTATCTGTAATTAGATAAGTTTTTCCTAGGACGCCTACTCCGTCCCCACCTTCAAATCACCCTGGATCCACCGGGGCTGGACCCTGGCAGTTTTGTATTGTTAAACTTTGCTGTTTGATACTGGAGTACATTCTTAAATAAAGGTGGTTATGTTATACATCATTTTAATGTGAATTTCTTGCTTTTATATTTTTAGCTAATAACTTGCTACTTACTGTATATTTTATATTTATTTAAAACTTGGAAAATGATATTGAAAAGCAAATTTGAGCAATTATTCAAATTCAAAATGGGTTGTGAAGCAGCAGACACAACTTGCAACATCAACACATTTGGCTCAGGAATTGCTAATGAATGTTCAGTGCAGCGGTGTTTCAAGAAGTTTTGCACAGGAGATAAGAGCCTTGATGAGGAGTGTAGAGGCCAGCATCCAAAGCTGACGGTGACCAGCTGAGAGAAGCACAGACACTGACCCTCTCACAGCTACCCGAGAAGTTGCTGTGGAAGTCAGCATTCTGCAGCCGTTGGGCATTTGAAGTAAATTGGAAAGGTGAAAAAGCTCCGTAAGTGGGTGCCTCATGAGCTGACTAAAAATTTAAAACTTGTCGTTTTGAAAAACTGTCATCTTCTCTTATTCTGTGCAACAACAACGAACCATTTCTCAATTGGACTGTGACATATGATGAAAAGTAGATTTTATACAACTGACGATGACCAGCTCAGTGGCTGGACCGAGAGGAGGCTGCAGTCACTTCCCAAGGTCAGACTTGACCAGTAAAGGGTCATGGTCACTGTCTAGTGCTCCACTGCCCATCTGATCCACGACAGGTTTGTGAATCCCGGTGAAACCATTACATCTGAGAAGAATGCTCAACAAACGGGTTAGATGCACTGAAAACTGCAGCGCTGGCATTGTCGACAGAAAGGGCCCAATTCTCGGCAACAGTGCCCAGCTACATGTACAGCCAACCAAGCTGAATGAATTGGGCTTCAAAGTTCTGCCTCATCTGCCATATTCACCTGACTCTTGCCAACCAACTACCACTTCTTGAGCATCTTGACAAATTTTTTCAGGGAAAACGCTTCCACAACCAGAGGAGGTAGGAAATGCTTTCCAAGAGTTCATCGAATCCCAAAGCATGGATTTTTAAGCTAGAAGAATAAGCAAACTTATTTCTCATTGGGAAAGATGTGTTGATTGTAATGGCTCCTATTTGGATTAATAAAGATGTGTTTGAGCCTAGTTATGATTTAAACTTCATGGCCTGAAAGTGAAATTATGTTTGCATCAACCTAATAAAACACTCTGTGCACCATCAGTCTCCAGCCTCTCTGCTGCCTTTGTGACCCCACTGAACTGCTGGCTCCTTCCCAGCAGGGTGGAACCATCTCCTGCACTGAGCCTGTCGGCAAATACAGCCCAGCTCTTAGGTCTTTGATAGCATGTTATTCTACACCCCAGTCTCCTGTAACCTCTTCGTGGTGCCTCTTGCCTTCGCGGCAGGCAGTTTTCAGAGGAAAGATGAGCATGATCATGAGTATTCCAATGCAGAACTGCAGAAGTTCAGCCTCTGCACTCGTCCTGTCTAGTTTCAGAGCAAAGTGCTGCCTTCTCTAAGTTCAGTCCGTTCTGCTTTTAGATTCCCCTCTGGTGGAGGGCTGGGCCTTAATGAACCCTTCCCAGCTTTGTGTCCTCGCTCATTCCCTGCCCCTCTACACCAGCTTCACTGCAGAGGGGAGGGGCATAGTCAGCCTCCCTTTCCTGCTGTCGACTGAATAAATACACAAAGTGAGACTTGTGAGTGAAGTTTTATTTGGGGCAAAATGAGGACCATAGTTCAGAGGACAGCCTGAAGATAGTTCTGAGGAGCTGTTGAAAGAGCTTGTCGAGGTCGGGGTGGAGTGTAGTATATGTGTGATTCTGGTGAAGGAGGTGCATGAAGTCGGACACGTTTTGGCAGAAGGTTGCTACTCATCACAAGGGCAGACATCTTTATTAATGATCGCAGTGCTTTTCTAAGCTATGACAGGATGCAAGAAGTTGAGCTCATAAAATCTTCTCCTGAACATATTAACTGCCTGAAAGCCTGTTTTGCCAGTTTTCTCAGAGCACAGAGGGCCTCCCTCATTCCTGGTCTCTGCCCTGAACTCCTTTCAGGGGTGTGGAAGGGCAGCTACTGCAGTGGCTGGTGACCTCATCCTTGTAGAGGCAGATAGCAGACAACAATTGTTAGCTGAGTCTACCAACCAGACTTGTTTTACCCAAACTGTTCAATACTGCTATTCCTGTATGTCTGAGATGCTTCTCTGGTGACACAATCATGAATTCTTCATCTGAGTCACCAAGTGGATCTCTGCTGTGCAACTAGAGGAATCAGAGAAAGCTTGGTCCTCGTTGGCTCACTTAGATTATTACAATAGTGTCTTAACTGATTGATACCCCTTTAATCTTTCTCTCTTTAAAAGCTCTCTAGAGGTCTCTGCTCCCCAGCACAGAACGGACAGTGGTAGGCCTAGCACTAGTGGCTAGTCAGCCTGGATATACTGGCGAGGAGACACATACACTGGATATTGCAAGCCAGGCTTCTTGCTGTTGGAGACCTTACAACCATGGTAAAGGGGAAGGCTGGAAAGAGCCCTGAGGAGTTGGACTGGCATTGGAGGGAGTATGACCTAAGTCTACAGATCATATGCATAGTTCCCAGGTCTTGCTCCTAAATACCATTCTCCAGTAAAGGGAACTAGGGATCTTTTGAGAAATAGTTGACTTCAGGGCTGAAGAAGTGAAAGTACTTCCACTGAGCCTGAAATACTTTATTGTGCTAAAAAGTAAAAAAAGTACCGAAGAATCGAGTGATGTCAAAGGACATATGGGAGGCAATGGGAAGGGTGCCTCTTGATTAAATCTGGGTAATTTAGCAAACCGATGGGGAAACAGTGGAAACAGTGACAGACTTTATTTTCGGGGGCTTCAAAATCACTGCAGATAGTGACTGCAATCATGAAATTAAAAGTTGCTTACTCCTTGGAAGAAAAGTTATGACCAACATAGACAGCTAATTAAAAAGCAGAGACAAAGGCCAACAAAGGCCCATCAGTCAAAGCTATGATTTTTCCAGTTATTAAATCTGGGTAATTTAGCAAACCGATGGGGAAACAGTGGAAACAGTGACAGACTTTATTTTCGGGGGCTTCAAAATCACTGCAGATAGTGACTGCAATCATGAAATTAAAAGTTGCTTACTCCTTGGAAGAAAAGTTATGACCAACATAGACAGCTAATTAAAAAGCAGAGACAAAGGCCAACAAAGGCCCATCTAGTCAAAGCTATGATTTTTCCAGTAGTCATGTATGAATGTGAGAGGTGGACTATAAAGAAAGCTGAGTGAAGAAGAACTGATACTTTTGAACTGCAGTGTTGAAGAAGACTCTTGAGAGTCCCTTGGACTGCAAGGAGATCCAACCAGTCCATTCTAAAAGAGATCAGTCCTGAATGTTCATTGCAAGCATTGATGCTGAAGCTGAAACTCCAATACACTGGCCAGCTGATATGAGGAACTGACTCATTTCAAAAGACCCTGATGCTGGGAAAGATTGAAGGTGGGAGGAGAAGGGGCTGACAGAGGATGAGATGATTGGATGGCATCACCGACTCGATGGACATGAGTTTGAATAAACTTTGGGAGTTGGTGATGGACAGGGAGGCCTGGCATGCTGCAGTCCATGGCGTTGCAAAGACTTGGACATGACTGAGTGACTGAACTGAACTGAATTTGAGCAGCAAAGTCAAGAATGATGTTGACAGATTACCATTCAGTGAGTAAAACAGGAACCCCTGAGTCCATACCAAGGTAGGTAGACAAGTGAGTGTTGAATGTGTAGAAGTAAATAATTGGGAGTGATGAAAACTGAAAAATCACCCTTTAGCAGTCATCATGGGGCTCCAGTGAGTTACTAGTGGAGGCTAAGGATGGTGGTGGAGGCCTTAATACCTGTCGCAAGGCACTCTTCAGTCTCAAAGGGAATAACTGGCAGAGGTGGCCTGGTTGGG
>SJYC01051288.1:0-67996 GCA_006408675.1 Madoqua kirkii | reverse complement strand
TGAGGCGTTTCTGCCAGAAAGCCTGGTCCAAGTGTGGCCTGGGAGCTCACCAGACAGATGGGCTGTTCAGGAGCCTTTTTTCTACTGAGAAACTGTGATTGTCTCAGACCACAGGAGACTAAAAGGACACAACCCCTTGCAGTGTGTGCTCCGGAGTGGGGTCTGGGCCACAGAGGAAATGTCCTGGGGACAGTCTGTGGGTTAGATAGTGGAGCGGTATCAGTCTTTACTTCTTGAGTGAGAGGCCTTCGGAGGAGAGGCTGCCCTTATTTTGGGAATTAGGCACTGGAGTATTTCAGGGTGATGAGTAATCACATCTGAAAGCCTTTGTCAGATGACTCAGAAAAAGACTAATAATGATAGGTAAGCTCAGCTGGTAGCTCAGCTGGTAAAGAGTCTGCCTGCAATTCAGGAGACCCTGGTTCTATTCCTGGGTCTGGAAGTTCCCCTGGAGACTGGATAGGCTATCCACTCCAGAACTCTTGGGCTTCCCTTGTGGCTCAGATGGTAAAGAATCTGCTCACAATGCAGAAGACCTGGGTTCAATCCCTGAGTCGAGAAGATCCCCTGGAGGAGGGCATGACAACCCACTCCAGTATTCTTGCCTAGAGAACCCCCATGGACAGAGGAGCCTGTTGGGCTACAGTCCATGGGGTCTCAAAGAGTCATACACGACTAAGTGACTAAGTACAAGCGTGTGTGTGTGTGTGTGTGTGTGTGTAGAGAGATGCTTGCTAAATGAGAGATGGGGTCAGGCAAGGGGAGCACATGCTCTTGAGGTTCACAGTGCGGATCTGGTGATAGAGACTTTTGTGCTCAAATATTTTCTCCAAATTTGAAATTATTTAAAAAATTGTTTTTGAAAGTCTCTTTTTTGAGAGAGGAAAAAAGATGGCGGTGGAATAGGACGGGGAGGACACTTTCTCCCTCACTACTTCATCAAAAGAACACTTCAGCGCTGAATAAATTCCACAAAACAACTTCTGAATGCTGGCAGAGGACATCAGGCATCCAGCAAAGCAGATTATTGGCTTCAAAAACAGGTAGGAATAAATATAAGGGACGAGAAAAGAAACAAAGGAAGTAGGGAGGGAGCCTCGTCCCGGGAAGGGAATCCCGTCCCGGCAAGAGACTCTTAAAAAGAGAGGTTGCCAAGCTCCAGGGAACATTCTCACAGCGGACGCTGTGTCGAGCCTGGGAAGCACAGACGGCAACTTAACAGGAAGGAAAAATTAATCAAAACTAACAGATCTCGAACCCAACAGTAGATCCCCCAGCGGATAAGCAGCGCAAACGCCTGCCTCCGGAAACGCAGGCTCTGAAGGGCTTTTCGCGAGAATCACCTAGCAATGTGGCCAGAATCGGGTGGAGAATCGGGCCGCGGGAAACGCAAGCTTCAGTGCTTTTTGTGAGAATCAGGTCGTAAGGTGGCAAGAATTGGGTCTGCGAGGGGCCAGAACGAACTAACTTGGACTAGCCCGCGACAGGCCGGCACACAGAACAAAGGACGAATTGGAAATAGCCATTTCCCCCTCCACTGACGGGCAGACAGAGCCATAAGCGCTGGAAGGGGAGCAATCGCGCAGCTCAAAAGAGGCAATTCCTAACAAATTTCAAGCAGATTTCTTTGCCAACTAAGACTTCTGGGGGGCTCTGGACAATCATCATCCGCCTCAGAAGGAGCCCCAGCGGCACTCCCAGAAATCTGAGCAGCACGACAAGCCCAGAAATCGCAGCGATTGCGCTCGCCCAACTCCCTAGCCACTCGGACTTGGGAAGGGCACAGAGCGAGCGCAGGCCCACAGACACGGAAGAGACCAGCAAACAGAGGAAACCAAACAGAGGGAACTGCCTTGGTAGAGCCCCCACACAGATCACACGCCAGAGAAAGGGCCAAATATACCCTTACTACTTTTATGAGCTTTTTTTTTTCTTTTCTTTTTTTTTTTTTGGTGGGGGGTGGGGGGTTGAGATAGAAGCTTGATTTTTTTCTTTCTTTTTTTCTTTTTTTTTAAAGACTTTTTTTTTGGAAAAACAATTTTTTTTCTTCTTCTTTTCAGTCTCTTTTCTTTTTTTAAACTATCTTAAATTCTTAAGCCCTATATATCTCTATTATTTTTATAACCTAAAAAACATCTACTTCTGCTCTATTGACTACACTAAAGCCTTTGACTTTAGCATGTGGAAAATTCTTCAAGAGATGGTATTACCAGACCACTTGACCTGCCTCCTGAGAAATATGCATGCAAGTCAAGAAGTAACAGTTAAACCAGACATGGAACACAAGACTGGTTCCAAATCAGGAAAGGAGTACGTCACGGCTGTATATCATCACCCTGCTTATTTGACTCATATGCAGAGTACATCATGAGAAATGCTGGACTGGTTAAGCATAAGCTGGAATCAAGATTGCCAGGAGAGATATCAATAACTTCAGATATGCAGATGACACCACCCTTATGGCAGAAAGTGAAGAAGAACTAGGAGTCTCTTGATGAAAGTGAAAGAGGAGAGTGAAAAAAATTGACTTAAAACTAAACATTCAGAAAACTAAGAGCATGACATCTGGTCCCATCACTTCATGGCAAATAGATGGGGAAACAGTGGAAACAGTGGCAGACTTTATTTTGGGGGGCTCCAAAATCACTGCAGATGGTGACTGCAGCCATGAAATTAAAAGACGCTCACTCTCTGGAAGAAAAGTTATGACAAACCTAGACTGAAGTGACTTAGCATGTGTGCATGCATTGGAGAGGGAAATGGCAACCCACTCCAGTATTCTTACCTGGAGAATCCCAGGATCACAGGCACCTGGTGAGCTGCCATCTATGAGGATGCACAGAGTTGGACATGACTGAAGCAACTTAGCAGCAGCAGCAGACAGCATATTAAAAAGCAGAGATATTATGTTGCCAACAAAGGTCCATCTAGACAAAGCTATGGTTTTTCAGTAGTTACATATGGATGTGAGAGTTGGATTATAAAGAAAGCTGAGCACTGAAGAATTGATGCTTTTGAACTGTGGTATTGGAGAAAACTCTTGAGAGTTCCTTGAATGCAAGGAGATCCACCAGTCAATCCTAAAGGAAATTCATCCTGAATATTCATTGGAAGGACAGATGCTGAGACTGAAACTCCAATACTTTGGCCACCTGATGAGAAGAACTGACTCCTTGGAAAAGACCCTGATGCTGGGAAAGACTGAAAGGAGGTGGAGAAGGGGAAGACAGAGGATGAGAAGGTTGGATGGCATCACCAACTCAATGGACATGAGTTTAAGTAAACTCTGGGAGTTGGTGATGGACAGGGAAGCCTGGTGTGCTACTGGTCATGGGGTCGCAAAGAGTCGAACATGACTGAGTGACTGAAGTGAACTGAACTGAATTTACCATGATTCATGGACCTAAGATTCCAGGTTCCTAAGCAATGTTGTTCTTCACAGCTTCAGACTTTACTTCCATCACCAGTCATATCCATAACTGGGTGCTGTTTTCACTTTGGCTCCATGTCTTCATTCTTTCTGGAGTTATTTCTCCACTCTTCTCCAGTAGCATATTGGGCACACACTGACCCAGGGAATTCATCTTTCAGTGTCCTATCTTTTTGCCTTTTCATACTGTTCTTGTAGTTCTCAAGGCAAGAATACTGAAATGGTTTGTCATCTCCTTCTCAGTGGACCACATATTGTCCAAACTCTCCACCTGACCTGCCCATCATGGGTGGCCCTATACAGCATGGCTCATAGTTTCATCGAGTTAGACAAGGCTGTGGTCCATGTGGTCAGTTTGATTTAGACCAGCATTTATTTGCATAACTGAAAGTTATCCTTTTTAAGAGTAGAAGAGCAATAAAAGGCAGATTGGGTACACCTCTATGTTCAATGCTGAAGATACAAATAAAAGACATACCTTCTCTTCTCTAGGCTGATGAGGAAGACAGACCTAGAAACACATAAATGCACTTCAGAGAGGAGATAGATCTACCAGGGGAATGCTCAGATGTTTAAAAGCTGAGCAGCTAACCATGACTGGAAGAAAAGAAAGACTTTGGAGGAGTGATAACATTTAAAAAGAGAAGAAGTTCAAGTGTGTAAGCAGACAGAAGAGGGAAAGTGTGTATCTGGCAGGAAGAACAGAGATCCAGAGCTGAAATGGGACAGCATACACTCCATGGACCCTGAAAGCCTCAACGAGGCTGGAGCCAGGCTAAGTGGTGGGACATTAGGTGGAGAGCAGGCAGGGACTTCTCAGCATAGAGTTAAAGAACCAGGCTCATACATTGAAGTTTTACATTCAGGGAGGTGAGAACACGTGGAGGAGGTTTGCAGAAGAGTGACCTGCAGACCAGGGTCTATGTGGCAGCAGAGAGGAGGACAGAGGGGAGAGTTGAGAGGATGGACATAGTAGTATATAGCTCCTTTGTTTATTCATACCCTCTTGTTTCAGAGAAGACTTAATGAAGGCAGTTAAAGGTTTATAACTGTCTGTGTTTGGGACTCAGGCCATCCCAGCTTCAAAATCATCAAAGATGTGAGGCTGTGAAGAGCTAGAGGAAAAGAGGAAAGGAAGATGGGAGCCAAGAAGGAAGGAGGAGGATAAAAAGGTAATTAAGAAAAATCAGGAGGGAAAGGTAGTGAACCAAGAGGGACCCACAACTCAGTGATATCAGGACACGTAGGGAGTCTGTGATGCCCTGGGCCTCTCCCCTCTGAGCCAAGATGCTTCATGCTTCATTATGGTGTGTGTCCTCACATATCAGGGCTTGAGGTTATTATTTACAATAGTCAGGACATGGAAGCAACCTACATGTTCATCAACAGATGAATGGATAAAGATGTGGTGCATATATATACAATGGAATATTACTCAGGCCTAAAAAATGAAATTGGGTCATTTGTAGTGATGTGGTTGAACCTAGAGTCTGTCATATAGAGTGAGGTATGACAGAAAGTAAGTCAGAAAGAGAAAAACAAGTATTGTATATCAACAGATATATATGGAATCTAGAAAAATGGTACTTATGAACCTGTTTTCAAGGCAGGATAGAGAGACAGATGTAGAGAACTAGCTTGTGGACCCAGATTGGGAAGGAGAGGGTAGGGTGAATTGACAGTAGCATTGACATATATACATCACCAAATGTAGACTAGGTAGCTAGTGGGAAGTTGCTGTGTAAAACAGGGAACTCAGCTCGGTGCTTTGTGATGACCTAGAATGGTGGGAGGGTTTCCCAGGGGGTGCTAGTAGTGAGGAGCCAGCCTGCTAATGCAGGGATGTAAGACAGGGTGATTCCGTCCCTGGGTTGGGAAGATGCCCTGGAGGAGGAAATGGCAACCCACTCCAGTACTCTTGCTTGGAGAATCCCGTGGACAGAGGAGACTGGCAGGCTATGCTCCATAGGGTTGCAAAGAGTCAGACATGACTGAAGCAACAGCGTGCACACACATGCACGCAGAAGGGTGGGATGGGGAAAGTGGGAGGGGGGAGGCTCAGAGGGAGGATATGTATGTATACCTGTAGCTGATCCATGTTGATGTACACCAGAAACCAACACAACATTGTAAAGCAATTATCTTCCAATTTAAAAATAGATTTTTTTAAAAGGCTGGAGGTGAGGAATCAGGTAGAGAGCCATTTCTTTCTCCTTCGGCATCTCTTGGCCTCTACACAGGGAAGAGAAAGCTTTTCCAGAAGCACCCTGGCTAACACACTGCTGTAATTTTCATTCCTGGATCACATGAGCAAATCTGGCTTCTAAGGGTTGTGGGAAAATGAACACATGAGAGGAGCAAACAAGGGGGAAGCGGTTGGGAATGGCTTTGGATAGACCCCCAAGAAGAAGGCTATCTTGTTTAAAGCACCTGAATAGGGAATGAATGTGATGAAACAGAGGTGAGAGACTGTTAAAAGTGACCTGAAGTCTGTCTTACAGTAAAACCTCTTCTAACAGTGGAGGTCACGAAATCAAAAGTTGAGTGTGTAAATGAGAGACAGAGGTCAGGTAAGAATTAGAGCTACTGATCCATCACTTTCCTCATCACTTTCCTCATCACTTGACCATCTAAGACAGACAGGAAATCAACATTTTTCTTTGCAGAAACAACAACTCTAGAAAAATAGACCTCTGTGTATTGGCACTGGGGTTTCCTCCAATATAGAGCTGATTTCCACCAGAATCCCTAAGGTAAAATCTAAAAGCTTTAATACATTGAGGTACCAATTAGTATTGCCTTGCTCTTAAATGTAGATAGCCAGGAAGCTAGGAATCACCAGGAGTTTAAGGAAGGCTGCTAACGAAGGGAACAAAACAAAATAAATAGAAAAAATAATGAAAAGAAAACTGAAAAGACACAAGCCTCCCTAATCAAGAAACCTTGACAAGCCACTGATACATCCCCACACACAGGGAGGAAGCTCAATAATAAAGAGAACTCCACAAATTCCCAGAATATAGAAAGGCCACCCCAAACGCAGCAATATAACCAAGATGAAGAGACAGAGGAATACCCAGCAGGTAAAGGAACAGGAGAAATGCCCACCAAATCAAACAAAAGAGGAAGAGATAGGGAATCTACCTGAGAAAGAATTCTGAATATTGATAGTGAAAATGATCCAAAATCTTGAAATCAAAATGGAATCACAGATAAATAGCCTGGAGTCAAGGATTGAGAAGATGCAAGAAAGGTTTAACAAGGACCTAGAAGAAATAAAAAAGAGTCATCATCTAATGAATAATACAATAAATGAGATCAGAAACACCCTGGAGGCAACAAATAGTAGAATAACAGAGGCAGAAGATAGGATAAGTGAAATAGAGGATAGAATGGTAGAAATAAGTGAATCAATGAGGAAAAACGAAAAACGAATTAAAAGAAATGAGGACAACCTCAGAGACCTACAGGACAATATGAAACGCTCCAACATTCGAATTATAGGAGTCCCAGAAGAAGAAGACAAAAAGAAAGACCACGAGAAAATACTGGAGGAGATAATAGTTGAAAACTTCCCTAAAATGGGGAAGGAAATAATCACCCAAGTCCAAGAAACCCAGAGAGTGCCAAACAGAATAAACCCAAGGCGAAACACCCCAAGACATATATTAATCAAATTAACAAAGGCCAAACACAAAGAACAAATATTAAAAGCAGCAAGGGAAAAACAACAAATAACACATAAGGGGGTCCCCATAAGAATAACTGCAGACCTTTCAATAGAAACTCTCCAGGCAAGGAGGGAATGGCAAGACATACTTAAAGTGATGAAAGAGAATAACCTACAGCCAAGACTACTGTACCCAGCAAGGATCTCATTCAAATATGAAGGAGAAATAAAAAGCTTTACAGACAAGCAAAGGCTGAGAGAATTCAGCACAACCAAACCAGCTCTCCAACAAATTCTAAAGGATAAACTTTAGACAGGAAACACATAAAGGGCGTATAAACCCGAACTCAAAACAACATAGCTAATGGCTACAGGAGCATACTTATCAATAATCACCTTAAATGTAAATGGGCTGAATGCTCCAACCAAAAGGCAAAGACTGGCTGAATGGATACAAAAACAAGATCCCTATATATGTTGCCTACAAGAGACCCACCTCAAAACTACAGACACATACAGACTGAAAGTGAAGGGCTGGAAAAGGATATTCCATGCAAATAGAGACCAAAAGAAAGCAGGAGTAGCGATACTCATCTCAGATAAAATAGACTTTAAAACAAAGGCTGTGAAAAGGGACAAAGAAGGCCACTACATAATGATTAAAGGATCAATCCAAGAAGAAGATATAACAATTATAAATATATATGCACCCAACATAGGAGCACCGCAATATATAAGACAAATGCTAACAAGCATGAAAGGGGAAATTAATAATAACACAATAATAGTGGGAGACTTTAATACCCCACTCACACCTATGGACAGATCAACTAAACAGAAAATTAACAAAGAAACGCAAACTTTAAATGAGACAATAGACCAGTTAGACCTAATTGATATCTATAGGACATTTCACCCCCAAACAATGAATTTCACCTTTTTTTCAAGTGCACATGGAACCTTTTCCAGGATAGATCACATCCTGGGCCACAAAGCTAACCTTGATAAATTCAAAAAAATTGAAATTATTCCAAGCATCTTCTCTGATCATAATGCACTAAGGTTAGATCTCAATTACAGGAGAAAAGCTATTAAAAATTCCAATATTTGGAGGCTGAACAACACCCTTCTGAATAATCAACAAATCACAGAAGAAATCAAAAAAGATCTCAAAATATGCATAGAAACGAATGAAAATGAAAACACAACTACACAAAACCTGTGGGACACTATAAAAACAGTGCTAAGAGGAAAGTTCATAGTAATACAGGCATAGCTCAAGAAACAAGAAAAAAGTCAAATAAATAACCTAACTCTACACCTAAAGCAACTAGAAAAGAAAGAAATATATATAATTAGCATGCTTTGAAAGAAGCAAGAATATATTTCTGTCCTCTGAGTAAGAAGCAGTTTTAAAAAATAAAACCCAATACTAAAATGAAACATTAATAACCCTAACACAAAAATAAAGAAGACAAACTACAAACTGGGAGGAATTATAATAAATATAGACAGTACTATAGTACACACTGACAATAGATCAGTAACCAAGTTATATAAAAATTTCTACATTAAAAATAAAAAGCTAGGACTTCCCTGGTGGTCTAGAGGCTAATATTCCATGCTCCCATAGCAGGGGGCTGAGTTCAATTCCTCATTAGGGAACTATTCCTCATTAGATCCTACATACTGCTACTAAAGATTCTGCACAAGGCAATGAAGATCAAGGAAGATCCCACACACAGCAACCAAGACCCAGTGCAATAAATAAATGTTTTAAAAAATCCTCCAGTTAAAAAAAAGACTGCAGTGACATATCATTTTTTATTCACTTAATTGGCAAACGTTAAGAAGCCCAACGATATTAACAATTAGGAGTATGTGAATCAACCTCCGCAATGCAGCCTACCATGCAATTTGGTACAACTTTGGAAAACAATTTGGCACTACTTTGTAAAAGTAAATCTTTGAGGATCTCACAATTCAGCAATTCCATTTCAAGGTGTTTAATCCATAGCTCCTCAACATAACAACTGAAGATAAGTAGCACATTCAAAAGAGTGTTTTTCCAAGAGTAAAAACTGGAACAATCTAAATAAATCGATTCTTACAATGGAATATTACACAGCAGTGCATATGAATGAAAAATAGCCAAACAAAGCAATGTGGACATTTAGAAAGAATGTTGAATGAAAAAAGCAAATTCTAGAACATTCTGTGCAATCTTTCATTTGTATAAATCTCAAAAAAGCAAAACAAAGCAATATACTGAATAGGTTAATATGTGATAAATTTTTTTTATAAGCAATGGAATGATAAACACTAAATTCAAGAATGTGGTTTTATCTCCAAAGAAGTGATATAATGGAAAGCACCTATAGCCAGGTATAAGTTATTAGTACAGGCTGGTTCTTTCATATAATATAATATAGTGTTTTATACCTTAGGGGCATTTTATGCATAATCTTTCACTTGATATAATTACTTATGCTGCATTAAAGTATAGAAATAAACAACATTCATATAATTTCAAGTTTGCAAATTAAATAAAATATATGGTACAATGTTTTCTCATAGTATTTTCAGTTTGATTCTTATAATAAAGCTAGAGGGTTTGGGTCAGATATTAATTCTAGCAAGTGTGTTGAGGAAAATGTCATGAGGCCAAGAGACCTCAGGTGTCTCATTCAAGGTCATCCTTTGGTAAGTGATGGGTTAGGGTCTGCGACTGAAGGCTGGCAGTTTCCAACAACCCAGACTCACACCTAAATGGGGTCAAAATACAAAATCAGAACTGCTCTTCTGGGGAAATGCTGTCATCCTAAGAGGAAACGGTCTACCAAGAAGGCAGAAAGGAGGGTGGGACTTTCCAGAATGTTTCTGTGACAATACATTCTATCATTTTAGGAGTGTCCAAACAACCATCAAAAGCAAAAATAAGGGTGCTATCCATTTTCCTAAAAATCTGAATATGTTGCTTACGTTCACTGTGCACTTACTTCTACGAGGACCATCACAACACATCCAGGAGATATGAACACGGCAGACACAGCAGCGCTCTCTCCACTTGTAAAGTGGAAAACAAGGCCAAAGTGATCTACCCACTGTCATTCCCTTGTACAATCCAACTGATGTGAGTGTAATCTCTCCAGTGCTGCCTGCATCTCCTGGTTCCTCAGGGTGCAGATCATGGGCAAGCATGGGGTTCTTGACCGTGTAGTTGATGGATACAGCCTGGACCACGGAGAAGGAAGAGAAGGGCCTGGCATAGAGGTAGATGCTTGGAATGAAGACCATAGACACCATGACAATGGGGTGGTGCAGGTGGAAGCTGCCTTCCTCCTCGCCTGCCCTGAGTGGGACCTCAGCATCACCAGGATGGCTGAGTAGGAGACCAGGAGGAGGAGGAACCAGATGAGGACCAGCACCCCACTGTTGCAGATCACGAGGACCTCCAGGACAGAAGTGTCAGTGCAGGTGAGTCTCAATACCTGTGAAACATCACAGTAGAAGTTATCTAGGACATTGGGACCACAGAAAGGCAGTGGGAGCATCAGAGCCAGTTGGGAGATGGAATGAACAAAACCTACCATCCAGGCTGTCACCACCTACCCCACACAGAGCAGAATGCCCATGATGGTGACATAGTAGAGGGGCCGGGAGATGGCTATGTATGGTCATAGACCATCATAGAGAAGAAGGTCATGATACCTCCCAGAAAGTGGAGAAAGACGACCTGAGCCTCGTAGCCCTTGTAGGAGATGGTCTTCTTCTCAGCGAGGAAGTCCACCAGCATCTTTGGGGCAGGGACTGAGGAGAAACAGATGTTTATGACTGCCCAGTTTCACAGCAGAAAATATGTGGGTGTGTGGAGCCTGAAATCAGAGGTCACTGTGAACAGGTGAGGAGGCTTCCCATGACAGCGGTGGTGCAGACAAACAGGAACACCAGAAACAGGAAGAGCTGGAGCTCCTGAGTCTGTGAGAGCCCCAGGATAAATTATGATATACATGAGAGATTCCCTGATTTCATGGTGTCTTCTCCATACATCTAAAGAAAACACATCAGGAGAGAGATGCATTATTGCTGAGGGGCTCATTCAAATTGACTGTCCAGGTCTCGATGATGGATTTTCAGGTGCAGATCCTGAGCTGACTTAATGGTCTTGTCTCTGGAGAGTTCACTAGCTGGTTCTGGAATGTATATCCATCAGGGGCTTCCGAGGAGGCTCAGTGGTAAAGAATCCACCTGCCAATGCAGGAGACCCAGGAGAGGTGGGTTCAATCCCTGTGTTGGGAAGATCCCCAGGAGGAGGAAATGGCAATCCACTCCAGTATTCTTGCCTGGCAGGCCACAGTCCACGAGGTCACAAAGAGTCAGACATGACTGAGCAACTGAACACAAGCATGAGAATATATTCACAAGATAGCTAATGCTATCCAGAGACACATGCGACCTGCCTTTCAGTGCTATCTACTGGTGGTAAGACACTTGGAGTTCAACAGACCTGCAGTTAAATTTCTATTTCCTTGATGTTTGACCCTAGAGAAATTACTTAACCTCTCTAAATTTCCCATTTGTATAGTAGGAATAAAAATGACTTTCTTTATAAAATTTTCTAGAGGATTAAATAAAATAACACACAAGGTCCCTACAAGAGTGTCTGGAATAATAAATGGCAAACACTTTCCTCTGTGTAGTCTCCTACTCTAAAACCTCCTCCCTTCCTTGAAAATCTAATATATTTTGTACCAAATTTTTTTATGCAACAGTTAGCACATCATAATGTTGAGGAACTTTTTGTGTTTCTGTATTTTCCATCCATAATTCAACTAAGTATTTGCAGAGGGATAAATATGCATCTTTTGGTTTATTTGTGCCCTACAGTACCCATCTTATCTGATAGTCAATACTCAAAATCTTTGACTGCCATGTGAGTGAATATCTATAGGGAATGCCTTCCTTCTCTGGTGTAGATGGTCCCTTATTGGATGAAGTAACAGAATATGTGGTGTGTGTGCTGCAACGTGAGATGGGGGAGAGAGATTGTCTGGGTTAAAAAAGGGGTGATGGATCTTGTATAAAGGGGAATGGAAGAACTCTTCTTAGTGAAACTAGCATTTTTGAAGATGTTATTGAATATAAGGATAGAAGAGAAAGGAAGATTTTGATATAAGAGAAATAAAATAGACAAAGCAATAAAGAGGGGAGATTAAGAGGAAGGGAGGGGAACGTAAAGGTGGAGGTGAGAGGCGGACTGGGAATAAAGATGAAGGAGGACATGGAGGGTAAGAGATAGAGGTGACAAGTGAGGGTTAAGTGGCCTCCTCACTCCCCTGCCTTTCCACTCCCTTACCTGCCTCCTGCAACCTGTTATCCAATAGGGGTCATTTTAGCCTCATCCTTCCACTTCCATCTGCATCCACTTCACTCCATCTTCTATGTCACTGTCATAGAGACCGTTCTAAAGTGGTATCTGATCACTTTGCTTGCTCATTATAATCTTTTAATGACTATCAAGGACTCACAGCTTAAAACTCAGAATCTTAGATGTATATTAATATCTATAACTATGCTTATGAGATTTAAAAAAATCTGTATTAAATGATGCTGATATTGGCTTTATATATTCACAGGTGATGTTTTAGGTACACACAAATTTAGAATTATTCTATCTTCTCAGTGTATTTCTCATCTAATACTATGAATCATCCCTCTTTATTATTTAAAAAATCTACTTTTCTAATATTAGTCTATCTGCATTGGCTATTTTGTGTTTTTTTTTAAATTAATTAATTTTAATTGGTGAATAATTACTTTACAATATTGTGGTGGGTTTTTGCCATACATCGACATGAATCAGCCATGGTGGACATGTGCCCCCTCATCCTGAACCCGCCTCCCACCTTCCTCCCAACCCCATCCCTCTGGGTTGTCCTAGGGAGCTGTTTTTTAGTTAGTGTTTCAGTGCTATGTATAATGATACTGTTATTTCACTCTATTAAATTACATTTAAGTTTTGTCTTATGCATAAAATTAGATTTTAAATTTTTATTCAATATAACAATCTTTGTTGTTTTAACTGGAACATTTAGCCTGAATAAATTTAATGTAATTACTGACATACATGTTTATATTTATCATCTTAGTTTTTGTTTTCTATTAGTTCTACAGATTTTAAGTTTACTTTTTTAAATAAAATAATCTCTATAATTTCTACAGTTTCCCATCCTGAACCCTCCTCCCACCACCCTCCCCATCTCATCCCTCAGAGTCATCTCAGTGCACCAGCCCTGAGCACCCTGTCTCATGCATTGAATCTGGACTGGCGATCTGTTCCACATATGATAACATACATGTTTCAATTTTTTTGGATCTTTTTTCTTGTTTCTTTTTGGATAAATAAAGTAGTTTTGACTATTAAAAAAACAAACAAACAACTCAGACTCTTAGAAGCTGTCTAACATGCATTGAGGGTTAATTCATGGTTCAAAGAAATGCTTACGTATGTGTATGCAACTCCCTCCCAGTGGGTCACACCAAGTTCTAAAACATAGGCTCCATCCACGTTTCTTATCAGTATCTCTGTTACCTGGGAACAGATGGCTAGTCAGGAATCCATGGTGTCTCGCATATGGTATATATTTGGGTATTTCTGTAGCTTTAGGAATGCATTCCAGTTCCTGAAATACCTTCTACTACCTTCTCAACCTTGAAGTCTTCAGATATCATCTCTGTGACTCCTCCATTTCTCGTATGCAGAATTAATCCATTTCTGTAGGTTCCAGTCCCAATAACATTTTGTAAATACATTTGTTACAACTTTTACCATATTTTTCTTGTTCTTTCTCTTAAGTAGATTATAAATTCAATAATTTAGTAGCCCCAGCACCGACAATAGCAGCTCTGACTTAGCCCTTGCTCAAATATGTTCCTATTCTAATGTATTAGGAGATAATTACATGATCTTGTTCAATTTGATCTTTTTTCTTGTTTCTTTTTGGATAAATAAAGTAGTTTTGACTATTAAAAAAACAAACAAACAACTCAGACTCTTAGAAGCTGTCTAACATGCATTGAGGGTTAATTCATGGTTCAAAGAAATGCTTACGTATGTGTATGCAACTCCCTCCCAGTGGGTCACACCAAGTTCTAAAACATAGGCTCCATCCACGTTTCTTATCAGTATCTCTGTTACCTGGGAACAGATGGCTAGTCAGGAATCCATGGTGTCTCGCATATGGTATATATTTGGTTATTTCTGTAGCTTTAGGAATGCATTCCAGTTCCTGAAATACCTTCTACTACCTTCTCAACCTTGAAGTCTTCAGATATCATCTCTGTGACTCCTCCATTTCTCGTATGCAGAATTAATCCATTTCTGTAGGTTCCAGTCCCAATAACATTTTGTAAATACATTTGTTACAACTTTTATCATATTTTTCTTGTTCTTTCTCTTAACTAGATTATAAATTCAATAATTTAGTAGCCCCAGCACCGACAATAGCAGCTCTGACTTAGCCCTTGCTCAAATATGTTCCTATTCTAATGTATTAGGAGATAATTACATGATCTTGTTCAATTTGACCATGTGACAAATTGTGGGGCGTATCACCTTATCCTTTGCTCTCAGCATCTTCCCTCCAAATCACAAGACCAAGTGTAACTGGGTGGTTAAAGCCTGGTTTTCACTTGCCTTTTGAGGAATCTATTTTGAATGCCTTGTATCCCCTGCATTACACTTGAGGTTATCTTCAGACTTTAGATGGACTAGCATGGAGTCTGTATCACTTGTTTATTCTCTACACCCTCCAACAAGTTTCTGGATGCTTCTTACAGCTGCTCTGTATGCAGGTGAGAAAATCCTACTTTCACACCTTCTTTCAGCCCAGAATAGGAAAGAGTCTTCAGGTCATCCATCTTCTTAGAGATCCTTTATCTGCAGATCAGTTTCCCAGACAGTGTCCACACATCATCCATACAACAAGGAGAGTGACCCTAGGAGACAAGAGTATATCCTTGGGGAGAAACTACTGGACTCCCTCAGGAAGCAGGACAAGGTCCCTGCCCTCTCTAGCCTGGGTTCCCCAACCACACACAACATTGTCCTCATAGCTATATCATCCAAAGTTTATAAAGATTTGGTCACTAAAGTAGAATATCCTGCAGAATATCCAAGAAGTATTTGGCCAAGAAAGACCCAATCCAAAGTGAAGGTAAATATGTACTTTGATGGAGGAAAATATTTGGAAACTTAACAAATGATATCATTTCCAAAATACCACAGTGGGGAATGAGGCAGAGAACAGGACCCAACCACACACAACATTGTCCTCATAGCTATATCATCCAAAGTTTATAAAGATTTGGTCACTAAAGTAGAATATCCTGCAGAATATCCAAGAAGTATTTGGCCAAGAAAGACCCAATCCAAAGTGAAGGTAAATATGTACTTTGATGGAGGAAAATATTTGGAAACTTAACAAATGATATCATTTCCAAAATACCACAGTGGGGAATGAGGCAGAGAACAGGGAGGAAAACAAATGTAATTGTTCCAGATTTGATATAGAAATGTTGACCATTCATCAGAGACATTCACCCATAGAAAAGCAACTCCCTATGTTTTCCCTTGTAATGGCTAGATACTCTGAGTTTCAAATCCATCCATATCTCCTGCCTCAAAACCTGGGGTCAGATGAGCCATCCCCTGGCCAAGCTCTGCCCCTCACTTGCTGTTCATCATGGAGCAAGTCTTTTCTCTCTGAGTTTTCTCATCTGTGAAACTCTACAATACTACCATAACTTCTGTCAGTTTTGTAAGAATGAGAGAAAAGTCTGAAAGTAACTAACAAAATAGCTGACACAGGAAAATGTCTGTAGAAATATTTGTTTAATTTCAACTGTCACACTCCATATTTTACACTTCTCACATGGAAAACAAAGGTTCGTTGAGAAGATTTGTCATTTAAAATCAACCTATTTTAAGTTCGCTCCCTACTGGAAATCATTAGGCACTTGCCTAATCTCTTCACTGCTGCCTGCATCTCCTGGTTCCTCAGGGTGTAGATCATTGGGTTGAGCATGGGGGTGATAACTGTTTGGCTGATGGACACAGCTTTGTCCATGGGGAAAGAGGTGAAGGGCCGAGCATAAATGTAGATACAGGGAATGAAGACCATAGACACGACAATGATGTGAGTGGTGCAGGTGGAAGCTGCCTTCCTCCTCGCCTGCCCTGAGTGGGACCTCAGCATCACCAGGATGGCAGTATAAGAGATCAGAAGGAGGAGGAACCAGATGAGGACCAGCATCCCACTGTTGGAGATCATAAGGAACTCTAGGAGGGAGGTGTCCGTGCAGGCAAGCCTCAGCATTTGTGGAACATCACAGTAGAAGTTATCTAGGATGTTGGGTCCACAGAAAGGCAATGGGAGCATCAGAACCAGCTGGACGATGGAGTGGACAAAGCCTCCTACCCAGGCAGCCACCACCAGCCCCACACACACTCGAGTGTTCATGATGGTGATGTAGTGGAGGGGCCGGGAGATGGCTATGTAGCGGTCATAGGCCATCACTGAGAGGAAGAAGACAGTCCCCCCTCCCAGAAAGTGGAAGAAGAAGATCTGGGTCATGCAGCCCTGGTAGGAGATGGTCTTTTTCTCAGCGAGGAAGTCCACCAGCATCTTTGGGGCAGTGACTGAGGAGAAGCAGACATCTATAACAGCCATATTTCTCAGCAGGAAATACATGGGTGTGTGGAGCCTGGAATCAGAGGTCACTGTCACCATGATGAGGAGGTTTCCCACGACAGTGGTGGTGTAGACAAGCAGGAACACCAGGAACAAGAAGAGCTGGAGCTCCTGATACTGTGAGAACCCTAGGAAGACAAATTCTGATACCCACGTGAGGTTCCTTGAATCCATGGTGTCCTCTCCATACACCTAAGGAAAACACACCAGAGACAGACAGGCATGAAGTTGTTGCTTGCCCTCTGAGTGCTCAAGGGCTCAATTCAGTCGTCCAAGTCTATGTCCAAGTCATGAGATGGACATTCTCATGCACAGATTACAATACCAAGTGCTGACTGAATGACTTTGTCTCAGAAAGTTTACTAGTTGGTGCTCGGATACACATACATATGTGAGTTATATTAAACCATCCAAAGACAAAAGCCACCTGCTTTTCCAAGATTCAGTGTAATTTCATGGTGGGAAAACACTTAGAGTTCAATAGAACCAAAATCATATTTGAGTGCTATTTCCTTGAGATTTGGCCTTGAGTAAATTAGTTAATCTGAGTCTCAGTTTCCACATCTGAAAGAAATACGTTTTCTTTCTAGAATTTGGCTAAGGGAATTAAATAAAATAACATAAATTTCATAAACAGTGTTTGAAATAATAAATGTTAATCACTCTCTTCTGTGTAGTCTCCCAGTCCACAGCAGCCTCGACTACATTTTTATACTAATCATTTTTCCTTTTAAAAATTTTCTTATGTTTTATGCACTTTGAAGGTTACTTTCCATTTACAGTTAATAGAAATAGTGGCTATGGCATCAATCATTTTTTAATGCAACAGTGAACATATCAGAATGTGTTAATGGACTTTTCATGTGTCTATATTTTTCCTTCAAAATGCAACAATAATGTGCTAGACACATAGGTCTTAATTTCCCAGTTTAACTGTGTCCTGCAGTGTCCATAGTCAGTAATTAACAAGTACCTGGTGTTAACAGCTAGGTGGGTGAAAAGCTATTGGTGTTCAGGACATGTGAGGGAGCCTCTGGCCACAGTGGCACACCTGCGACATTCCATTTCTTTCCATCCCCCGGGTAGGTGACCCTTACTGGATGAGGCTCCCCAGATTATAGTGGGAAAGTGGCAAAGGGGTAACTATTTCATTAGCGAAGAAACAGATAAATACATTGTTTGAAGGAGACAGAGCTCTTCTGAAAGGACAGCAATTTCAGATGGTAGTAGTATTGATCCAAGGATAGAAGGAAAAGTATTGAAGCAAAAGAAAGAAATAAAGAATTCAGAGAGAAAGGAAATCATAAGGAAGGAATATAGGGGAATATAAGGTGAAAGGAGATAGGAAAAGATGGTGTGGCAAGGGAGGGAGTGGGAACAAAAATGAAGGGCTCAGAGGGCAAGAGACAGAGGTGACAGGTGAGGGCTAAATGCCTTCCCCATGCCTTTGGCTTCCTCTCAGTCTCCACCCACTCGCACTTGACCTGAAATCCATTCTCTTTCAGGGGTCACTCCCTTTTAATTTTTCCCTTTCTCTTTCATTCCAGTACACTTTCTACACAGCTGTCCATGAGATCTTTCTAAATGCTGATCTGATCATGTTCCCTTCTCCCATCTATTCTTTAATGATTCCACCAGAGCCCCTTCAGTTCAGTTCAGTTGCTCAGTCATGTCTGACTCTGTGACCCCGTGAATCGCAGCGCGCCAGGCCTTCCTGTCCATCACCAACTCTCGGAGTTCACTCAGACTCACGTCCATTGAGTCGGTAATGCCATCCAGCCATCTCATCCTCTGTTGTCTCCTTCTCCTACTGCCCCCAATCCCTCCCAGCATCAGAGTCTTTTCCAATGAGTCAACTCTTCGCATGAGGTGACCAAAGTACTGGAGTTCTTACAGTTCTCAAAGTTCTTACAAATAGAGCTCCTTAGGAACCACATTTAATATTTTGTGGATCAAGTCAGGGTAGAAACACATACGTACGCAAGCAACTCGGCATGTCACACAGGGCTCTAAATGAAAGCACCCTCTTCTTTCTAACCAGTAACTGTGCCTCCGATGAACCACTAGCTCTTTAATGAATTATAGTCTTAAACATGAGGCATATTTCTTCCTGTGTTTATTTCTTTCCATCTTCTCAACCCTAGGAAAGATTCATGTGACTGTGACCCCCTCTGTCACTCTTCTCACTCTTTCTCCCAGGCAGAACAAATTCCCCATTTTTCAAGTTCTTAAACATTAAAAATCAGTCATCCCTTGTGGCTTAGATAGTAAAAAAATCTGTCTGCAATGCAAGAGACACAGGTTTGATCCCTGGGTCAGGAAGATTCCCTGGAGAAGCGAATGGCTACCCACTCCAGTATTCTTGCCTGGAAAATTCCAAAGACAGAGGAGACTGGCAAGCTACAGTCCATAGTGTCACAAAGAATAGGACATGACTGAGCGACTAACATACACTAGCACATGTGCACACACACACACACATCTGAAACAAACCTCTGTTACAGGTGTATCATCATTCATTTTTGTCAGCTTCTCTCCTCAACCAACTATGTCATAATTTCAATATCTTGGTAATCGCAGAACTTGGAACAACTCTGATACAGCACATGCTCAATAAATATTATCAAATTAATGTATTAAGTAGGTGATTAATTATGTGGAGATTTTAAAAGTGATTTTACTTATCCTCCATTCCCTATCTCATAAGGCCAGATCTATACTTGGCTGGTAAAAGTAGTGGGTTTTACATGCAACCTGAAGCAGCTGTTTTAACAGTGCATTTCTGCTCCCAAATTTCTTCCCAAGGCTCTTCTCCAGCGTTAGACTTAGTTCCATCAAGTCTAGGTCACTTGTTTATTCTCCCCACCCTCCAACAAGAGTTTCTAAGAACCTAACTATCATTGACCTATCTGAGGGTGTGGAAACCCTCAGGCTCTCACCTTCCTTCAGTCCCAGATGGGAGAAGAGAGTTCATGTCTTACACTTCCTGGGAGACCCTCTCCATACAGCCTCACAGTTTCCTCATCTCTGGCATCACTGACACATATGAGTCATGACCCTGGGGAAGAGTGTGTATTCCCAGGGGGAAATTATTGGACTGATCTAAATAAGCAGAGCTAGAATGATCCCACTGAGGGCAAGGGAACAATGGGAGCTGTTAAAAAGTTTCTAAGTCTCTCAAAAACACTTACTATTTGAGAGGGCTGCCTTGAGGACAAAAAAGCAAGAAAAACAAAACAATATCAAACACACCACACATAGAACCAAAAGAAAAGAAAAGCTAACAAGGACATTGAAAATTATAAAGATTCTTTTCACTTTCATGCATTGGATAAGGAAATGGCGACCCACTCCAGTGTTCTTGCCTGGAGAATCCCAGGGACGGGGGAGCCTGGTGGGCTGCCATCTATGGGGCTGCACAGAGTCAAACATGACTGAAGCGACTTAGCAGCAGCAGCAGCAGCATGGCATGTAAGATTAGGAGATCAAAAGTGGAAAAGCCAGATTCTCTGAAAGTTCTGGGATTTTAGGAAGGACCATTTCAGAGACCAGTGGCTCACACTGTAAGCATGCTCCTGAATCACCTGAAGGGGATGCTAAACCCAAGATCCAGTAGCTCTTGGATGGCTGAGATTCTCAGAGAATTAGCATTTCTAACAACTTTTCAGGTGATGCTAGTGCTACTTATCTGGGGCCACAGTTTGAGAATGACTGAGTTTCACTGCTCTTGTTAGCATGATGGACAGTTTCTTTCTCACATTATCAAGACCATTGGCTTGATAGCTTACTTTAAAAAAATTAATTGACCTTGGACAACTAGATAGGTGGGGAAGGTTTGTATACTACACTGGAAACAAACCTTATAAATTTGTCATTTATTTTACCAACCAGATCCCAAGGTCGACTCCTTATGTATATCCAATTAATTCTATTGCACCATCTATAAAACTTATACATTATGTATAAGGAATTGTATATACATTCCTTATATATATATATATACATTCCTTATATGTTATAATGAACTGTTTAGCTAATTTTTATTATCTTGGTGTAGCATTAAAACTGAGTTCTTAGATACAGTTTTCTGTTTTACATGAGATTTCCAGCATGATCTGAATTCTTTTGTTGCAAATATTTACACTTAGCAAAACACAATCTCTCTGGTTTATTTTTTTAAGTATAAGAAATTGTGACTTTTAAGTACAAGAGATTCTAAAAACATTAGTTCTTCCAATGTTTAGAGTTTCAGTTCATTTTAACCTCCAGTCTTTTTTTTAAAATAGCCTGGGTTGATTCTGGAGAAGTGAATAGGTCTTACCAATCTCCTTTACTGTCAGATGTCATTAACTACAACTTCATAAAAATTAGCTAATTAAATCACCTAGATTAATTAATTATGATTCTGATTTAGCTCTCAATAAAAAAGTCATTATATCCTCTGTTTATATAGTTCTTTTTAAAAATTAATTTATTTTGTAAAATACTTTATTCTGTGTTACAATACTGTATTGGTTTTGCCATACATTGACATGAATCAGCCACAGATGTACACGATCTCCCAATGCCGAAGCCCCCTCCCACCTCCCACCCCATATCATCTCTCTGGATCATCCTGTGCACCAGCCCCGAGCATCCTGTATCCTGTATTGAACATAGACTGGCACTTCATTTCTTATATGATAGTATACATGTTTCAATGCCATTCTCCCAAATCATCCCACCCTCCCCCTCTTCCTCAGAGGCCAAAAGTCCGTTCTATACCTCTGTGTCTCTTTTGTTGTCTCACAAACAGCAGTGTTTATATATTTCTTTTCTCAAGGCACATAGAATGATAAATTATCTACTAAGCTACATACCAAACTCAAAGTTAATTCCTCAGAGTGGAACTGTATATAATTTATCCATTTTAGAAAGATGATTCCAATGTGTCATTGTTTTGGAGTTACTTGGCCCATTGTGAAAATTCAATAAGTGTTAAAGAATTAGTAAACAGAAACTTCTGTTAAGTAGAATCAGGGGAACAGGAGTTCTCACACCCTACTTAACCTCAGAAACCAAGAGGAAAAAGACTCTCCTTCTTCCAGTGTAGACAATATTATAGTAAACACTGACAATAGATCAGTAATCAAGTTATGTAAGAATTTCTACATTACAAATCAAAAGCCTGGGCTCTCCTGGTGGTCCAGAGGCTAATATTCCACCCTCCCATTGCAGGGGCCTGGATTCAATTCCTAATTAGGGAACTAGATCCTACATGCTGCTACTAAAGATTCTGCTCAAGGCAGTGAAGATCAAGGATGATCCCACATGTAGCAACTAAGACCTGGTGCAGCCAAATAAACAACTTAAAAAATTTTTAAATCTCTCCAGTTTATAAACAAAGACTATCATGAAATACCATTTTTTATTCACTTAATTGGCAAAAATTAAGAAGTTTGACAGTATTAATTGTTTACGACAATGTGAATCAGTGGGAATACTTCAGTGCTGCTGATGACCATGTAATTTGGTACAACTTGGGAAAGCAATTTTGCACTACTTTGTAAAGGTAAATCTTTGAAGATCTTAAGATTCAGCAATTCCATTTCAAGGTATATAACCCAGAGCTCTGCAACATGACAGCTGGAGACAAGTAGAAGAACATCCAAAAGAGTGTTTTTTTGAGAGCAAAACCAGGACAATCCAAATAAGCTTATTCTTACAATGGAATATTACATACACAGCAGTACAGATGAGTGAATTACAGCCAAATAAAACAATTTAGAGACACATTTAGAGACAATGTGGAGTGAAAAAAAGCAAATCCCAGAATATCAGGTACAGTCTTATTTCTATAAAGCACAAACAAATAAATAATATACTGATTATGTTAATATTGGATGAAATTGTTTTTATAAGCAATGGAATGATAAACGCCAAATTCAAGAACGTAGTTTCATCTGGGGAAAAGTTATGTGATGGAAAGCACCTATAAACAGGTAAAGTTATTAGTACCATCTGGTTCTTGAATTGAAGAGTATATTCATATAATATAGCATTTTATAGCTTAGAAGCATTTTACACATAATCTTTTGCTTGTTATAATTCCTTATACTGTATTAAAATATAGAGGAAAAAACTGGTTAAACATATAATTTCAAGTTTGAAAACCAGTTATATGGTTCAACACTTTCTGACAATAAAAAAAAAAGAAAAGACTGGTGAGGACTCAGCCCATGAAGAACCATGGACTCTGTTACTGCAGTCTCCCACTCTCTTTTCCCTCTCTATAAAAGCAGTCTTTTTCTCTTACACTGAAGCGCTTGCACATGACTCACTATGGGTGCAGACCCTGAATTGCAATTCTCTGCTGATCCTGAATAAACCAATCTTTCCTGGGTAAATATTTGGCTATCTAGGTTTTAAATCAATTTGTTAACAGAACTGAAGGTTATTCTTTTTAAAAGTAGGAGAGAAATAAAAGACAGGTTCGGTACACCGCTATGCTCAATTTTGAGGATACAAAAATAGGACAGACATTCTCCTCTCAAGAACTCACAGGTTGATGGGGAAAACAGACCTGCTGCTAAGTCACTTCAGTCGTGTCCGACTCTGTGCGATCCCATAGATGGCAGCCCACCAGGCTCACCTGTCCCTGGGATTCTCCAGGCAAGAACACTGGAGTGAGTTGCCATTTCCTTCTCCAATGCATGAAAGTGAAAAGTGAAAGTGAAGTCACTGAGTCATGTCCAACTCTCAGCGACCCCATGGACTGCAGCCCACCAGGCTCCTCCATCCATGGGATTTTCCAGGCAAGAGTACTGGAGTGGGGTGCCATTGCCTTCTCCTAAAACAGACCTAGAAACACGTAAATACACTTCAGAGAGGAGATAGCTCTACTCCAGAAGAGTGTCTAGAATAATAAATGGAAATCACTCTCCTCTGTGCAGTCTCCTATTCTTAAACCTCCTCCTTTGCTCAAATCTCTAACATATTTTGTACCAAGATTTTTCATGCAACAGTCAGTATATGTAATAAACTTTTTATGTTTCTCTGGTTTTCCCTCCATAATTCAACTATAGAATCCAGAGGAATGAATATGCTTCTTATAATTCATTTGTACCCTACACACCTATCTTTGCTGATAGTCAATACTCAAAAAGTATTGACTGATGAGTGAGTGAACAGCTAGAGGGAATGCCTCCCCTCATTGGAGTAGGTGGTTCCTTACTGGGTGAGGTAAGAGGATAGATGGTGTGTGTTCTGAGATATGAGGGTAGGAGAGAGATTCTTTGAATTAAGCAAAGGGTGATGATCTTGCAGAAATGGCGCTGAAAGAGTTCTTTTTAAAGAAATGAATTTCAGAAGATGTTACTGAATACAAGGATAGAAGAGAAAAGAAGATGATGAAATAAGAGAAATAGAATAGAAAAAGGAATAAAGAGGGGGTGATTAAGAGAGAGGGAGAGGAAAGAAGGGGAAGGGAAAGGTTGGGGTACGGGAAGACTGGGAACAAAGGTGAAGAAGGACACAGAGGGTCAGAGATAGAGGTGACAGATGAAGGTTAAGGGGCCTCTCCACTCCCCTGCCTTGTCTCTCCTCACCACCCTCATCTGCCTCCTGAAAACTGCTGTCCATCAGAGATTATTTAAGTATCATCTTTCAGTTTTCATTTGCATCCACTGAAGTCCGTCTTTTATATCACTGTCACAGAGACCTTCGTGAACTTGTACTTGACCACTTTCATTCCTCATTATAATCTTTTTTTTCATTTTTAATTTAATTTTTATTTTATATTGGAGTATAGTTGATTTACAGTGTTGCATTAGTTTTGGGTGTACAGCGAAGTGGATCAGCTGTACATATACATGTACCTACTTTTTTTCAGATTCTTTTCCCATATAGGTTATTACACAGTGTTGAATAGAGTTCCCTGTGCTATATAGCCGGTCTTTGTTGATTGTTTTATATAATGTCATTGTTCAGTTGCTCAGTCATGTCTGACTTTTTGCAACCCCATGGATTGTAGCACACTAGGCTTCCCTGTCCTTCACCATCTCCAAGAGCTTGCTCAAACTCATATCCATTGAGTTGGTGATGCCATCCAAGCATCTAGTCTTCTGTCACCCCCTTCTCCTCCTGTCTTCTATCTCTTCCAGCATCAGGGTCTTTTCAAATGAGTCAGCTCTTCGCATTAGGTGGCCAAAGTATTGGAGTTTCAGCTTCAGCATCATTCCTTCCAATGAATATTCAGGACTGATTTCCTTTAGGATGAACTGGATGGATCTCCTTGCAGTCCAAGGAACTCTCAAGAGTCTTCTCTAACACCACAGTCTGAAGGCATCAATTGTGTGGTGCTCAGCCTTCTTTGTGGTCCAATCCTCACATCCATACATGACTACTGGAATCAGCAACGTAACGTCTCTGCATTTTAATATGCTGTCTAGGTTGGTCATAGCTTTTCTTCCAAGGAGCAAGCATCTTTTAATTTCATAGCTACAGACACCATCTGCAGTGATTTTAGAGCCCAAGAAAATAAAGTCTGTCACTGTTTTTATTGTTTCCTCATCTATTTGCCATAAAGTGATGGGACTGTATGCCACAGTTTTAGTTTTTTAAATGTTGAGTTTTTTAAATTTTATTTTTACTTTATTCTGTGTTACAATACTGTATTGGTTTTCCCATACATTGGCATGAGTTAGCCACAGGTGTACATGAGCTCCCAATTCTGAAGCCCCCTCCCACTTCCCACCCCATATCATCTCTCTGGATCATCCCTGTTCTCTAGCCCCAAGCATCCTGTATGCTGTATCGAACATAGATTGGCACTTCGTTTCTTACATGATAGTATACATGTTTCAGTGCCATTCTCCCAAATCATCCCACCCTCTTCCTCTCCCTCAGAGGCCAAAAGTCCGTTTTATACCTCTGTTTCTCTTTTGTTGTCTCACATACAGGGTCGTCATTACTATCTTCTAAATTCCATATATATGTGTCAGTATACTGTATTGGTATTTTGCTTCCTGGCTTATTTCACTCTGTATAATCGGCTCCAGTTCCATCCATCTCATTAGAACTGATTCAAATGTATTCTTTCTAAGGGCTGAGTAATATTCCATTGTGTATGTGTACCACAGCTTTCTTATCCATTCATCTGATGATGGACATCTAGGTTGTTTCCATGTCCTGGCAATTATAAACAATGCTGCAATGAACATTGGGGTACATGTGTCTCTTTCAGTTCTGGTTTCCTCGGTGTGTATGCCCAGCAGTGGGATTGCTGGGTCATAAGGCAGTTCTATTTGCAATTTTTTAAGGAATCTCCACACTGTTTTCCATAATGGCTGTACTAATTTGCATTCCCACCAACAGTGTAAGAGGGTTCCCTTTTCTCCACATCCTCTCCAGCATTTATTGCTTGTAGACTTTTGGATCCCAGCCATTCTGACTGGTGTGAAGTGGTACCTCATTGTGGTCTTGATTTGCATTTCTCTGATAATGAGTGATGTTGAGCATCTTTTCCTGTGTTTGTTAGCCATCTGTATGTCTTCTTTGGAGAAATGCCTATTTAGTTCTTTGGCCCATTTTTTGACTGGGTCATTTATTTTTCTGGAGTTGAGCTGCATAAGTTGCTTGTATATCTTTGAGATGAGTTGTTTGTCAGTTGCTTCATTTGCTATTGTTTTCTCCCATTCAGAAGGCTGTCTTTTCACCTTACTTATAGTTTCCTTTGTTGTGCAGAAGCATTTAATTTTAATTAGATCCCATTTGTTTATTTTTGCTTTTATTTCCAGTATACTGGGAGGTGGATCATAGAGGATCCTGCTGGTATTTATGTTGGTATTTATGTTCTCCTCTAGGAGTTTTATATAAATCTATTTTTTGCTTTTGAACTGTGGTGTTGGAGAAGACTCTTGAGAATCCCTTGGACTGCAAGGAGATCCAACCAGCTCATTCTGAAGGAGATCAGCCCTGGGACTTCTTTGGAAGGAATGATGCTAAAGCTGAAACTCCCGTACTTTGGCCACCTCATGTGAAGAGTTGACTCATTGGAAAAGACTCTGATGCTGCGAGGGATTGGGGGCAAGGGGAAATGGGGATGACCAAGGATGAAATGGCTGGATGGCATCACGGACTCGATGGACGTGGATCTGAGTGAACTCCGAGAGATTGTGATTAACAGTGAGGCCTGGTGTGCTGCGATTCATGGGGTTGCAAAGAGTTGGACACAACTGAGTGACTGAACTGAACTGAACTTCTTTAGTGACCTCTTAGTTATTTAGAAGTGTGCTGTTAAGTCTACATATTTATTTATTTATTTATTTTTAAAGCTTTTTCCTAGAATTGATATCTCATCTCACAGCACTGTGATCAGAAAAGATGCTTGATATGATTTTAACTTTCTTAAATTTGTAACCCAATATGTGATCTATCCTGGAGAATGTTCCATGTGCATTTGAGAAAAAAGTGAATTCTGTTGTTTTTGATGGACTGTCCTGAAGATATCAATTACACCATCTGGTCTAATGTAGGATTTAAGGCTTGTGTTTCCTTATTAATTTTCTGTGTGGATGATGTGTCTATTGTTATAAGTGTTGTGTTAAAGTCCCCTGCTATAACTATGTTACAATCAACTTTCCCTTTCATAGTTGTTAGCCTTTGCCTTATGTATTGAGCTGCTCCTATGTTGGGTGCAGCATATTTATGCATATGCATAATTTTATAATTGTTTTATTTTCTTCTTGGATTGATCTCTTGATCATTATGTAGTGTGCCCCCTCATCTCTTGTAATAGCTTTTATTTTAAAGTTTATTTTGTCTTATATGAGTGTTGCTACTCCTGCTTTCTTTCGATTTCCATTTAGATGGAATATCTTTTTCAGCCCCTTACTTTTAGTTTACATGTGCCTTTAGGTCTGAAATAGGTTTATTATTGGAAGCATATATATGGGTCTTTTTTTTTTTTAATTCATTCAGCCAGTCTGTGTTTTTGGTTGGAGTATTTAATCCATTTACATTTAAGGTACCTGTTGATATGTATGTCCTTATTGTCATTTCATTCATTTTTGGGGGGGTTTGTTTTTGAGGGTCTTTCTCCACTTGTGTTTCCAGCCTAGAGAAGTTCCTTTAGCATTTGTTGTATGGCTGGTTTGATGGTGCTGAATTCTCTTGCTTTTGTTTGTCTATAAAGCTTTTAATTTCACCATCAAATCTGAATGAGACCTTGCTGGGTAGAGTAATTTTGATTGTAGGTTTTTCTCTTTCATCACTGTAAATATATCTTGCCACTCCTTTCTGGCCTGCAGACATTCTGCTAAAAAAAGAGCTGCTAGGCTTATGCAATTCCATTGTATGTAATGTATTTCTTTTCCCTTGCTAGTTTTAATATTTTTTATTTGTGTTTAATTTTTGTTACTATGATTAATATATGACTTGGTGTATTTCTCATTGGTTTTGTCTTGTACGGGACTCTTTGGGAGCTGGGTGGCTATTTCCTTTCCCATGTTTTTGGCTATATTGTCCTCACATATTTTCTCATACTCTTGCTTTTTCTCTTTGTCCTCTGGGACGCCCATAATTTGAATGTTGGTGCACCTAATGTTGTCCCAAAAGTCTCTGAGACTGTCCTCATTTCTTTTCATTCTTTTTTTAAAATTCTGCTCTCCTTCAGTTATTTCCACCACTGTATCTTCCAGCTCACTTATCCATTCTTCCGCCTCAGTTATTCTGCTATTGGTTCCCTCTGGTGTTTTGGTTTTTTTTTTAAGTTATTCTTTTGTTCATTTTCAATTCTTTATTTCTTCTAGGTCTTTGTTGGACATTTCTTGTATTTTCATGATCCATGCCTCTGTCCTATTTATTTGTGCCTCCATTTTATTTCTGAGATGTTGGATCACCTTCTCTGTCATTACTTTGCATTCTTTTCCAGATAGATGCCTAACACCTCTTCATTTGTTGGTTTTGTGGGTTTTCACCATGCTTCTTCATCTGTTGCATTTTTCTCTATCTCTTCATTTTGTTTAATTTACTGTGCTTGGATTCTCCCTTCTGCAGGCTTCAAGGTTGTAGTTCCTCTTAATTGTGGGGTCTGCCCTTAGTGGGTAGGGTTTTCCAGTGAGGGTTTCCTTGCTAGGGGTACTGGTGCTTATGTTCTGGTGGTAGAGCTGGTTCTCGTCTCTCTTGATGGCAATGTCACATCCAGTGATGTGTTCTAGGGTGTCTGTGGGTTTGGTATGGCTTTGGGAGCCAATCTGCTAATGGGCAGAGTTGTGTTCCTGTAATGCTAATGGTATAACCTGAGGAGTCCCATCATGGAACTTGCTGGCCTTTTGTTGGGGCCTGGTCTTAACACTGAGATGGAGACCTTTCAGAGAGCTCTTACTGAAGAAACAAACCCATAAATGAAAGCAAATCTAAAACCTATACTAGCAAAAAATGCAAAACCATAGAAATGGGGGGGAAATGCCAGATAGCAAAAAAGTACTGTAAAATAGGAAAAAAAATTATTTAGAAATAAAAGCATTTTAAAAAGGAAAAATAAGTTTAAAAAGTTAAATAATGAAAAGAACAATAGAATGGTATGAAAAATTTTAAAAAGACAAAAAATATATAAAGAAAGTGGTAGTAAGAAGGTTTTCCTGTGCCCTCTGTTTTCATTGCCAAACAGTGAGCTTCAGCAAATCTGCCTACTCATCAAGTCCCCCAGTATTTCTAGGAAGGTCTCTGGATCTACTGGTGGTGCTGTGCAGTCAGCTCAGATGCAGATCCGGCTTTACTCCAGCTTGTATCTCCTTCCAGAATCCACAAGAGCCCCCAAAGTCTGTAGTCTCAAGCTAATTGCAAGGATGTGACCTGCTGCCCTTGCTCACTTGCTCAGCCTGGCTGGGCGAAAGAGAGGTGTGTGGCAGATACAGCAGCAGAGGTCTGTGGGAAGTTGCCACAGTCTCAGGAAGGTCATGTGCTCCCCCAGGGGAACTGGCCCTGGGTCATTCATTCCTCAGCAGAGCCAAGCTACATCGGCTCCCAGGAATTTGTGGGCAGAGACTTGTGCCTGCTCACAGCTTGGTGGCAGCTGCGACTTCTGGGGTCAGCACCACAACAATATCTAGTCACCCGCCTCTGGCACACGGGCAGGTTTTGGCCATGGCCAACCAGCTGGCATTCCCACCTCTGGCGTCATAAACTGCAGTCACGGCTAGTCCTGCCTCTGGCGCTCATGCTCGTCTTGAAGGTGGCCAGCCAACATATCTACCTATGGGGACTCAGCTGTAGTCTCACCGCCATCCTCTGGCATTCACAGAGTCCTGCTGTCTATGAGCACACAGACTTAGACTGTCCCCATGACAACGATCTCTTGCCTCTCTGGCAGGCCAGACTGTCTCTGGACTCCCTCAGCTGTGTCATACTAGCCCTCTCAGAGCATTTTCATGGCAGTCAGCCCCAGTCGTCTCCCTGGAGTCCGACCCTCAAAGCCTGAGCCTCAGCATTCAGCCCCCTCTCTCTGCAGCAGGCATGCAAACAAACATTTCAGGCTGGGAAGTGCTGGTTAACATTGATCTCTGTGGTGGATTCTCTTCATTTTGTCTTCCGAGTACCTGTTGCTTGCTGCATTCCCCTCTGAAGTTCCAAAGCACCCCCCACCCCTGCCCACAAGGAAGTTTCTGAGTGGGTGGAAACTTCCTCCTTCAGTGCTCCCTCCCTGAGCTGAAAGTTCCTGTTCCAATGCTTTTTCTCTTTTTCTTTTTCACCTATCTTTGCCCTTCCTCATTCTGTGGAATTTAGCTTGCATTTTTGAAAGTCTAGCACCTTCTGCCAGCATTTAGAAGGTATCTATAGGAGTTGTTCCACAGGCAGATGTATTTTTGATTTATTTGTGCGGAGGTTTTCCATTTCCTACTCCTCTGCCATCTCAAATGTCCTCTAGTGAGGAGTTTTACAGCTCTGGTTCAAGGGTGGGGTTGCTGATAAGAATCAGGAGTGTGTGCATTGTATTCCTTGATCTGGCCTCAAGTGTTCTCCTACTGATCTTCTCAAGGTTGTCAAGCCCTGCCCTTCTCTGAAATGAAGAATGCTAATATCTTCCATATGTGAGGGGTTTTAGTTCTGTAAAAGATCTCAAAGGTATTGTTACATGTATCCCTTGAGGTAGAAGCAAGACCGTGCTCCAAGGCTGCACAATTGGCTCTTGACTGCTCCTCCCTTTTCTCTGTATCCTTTCTCTTCCCTGTTTGGATCTGCCCTTTAGAACCCAGGGAAGATCATGGAGGCTGGAACCCATTTCCTACAAAAAGAAACAAGGGGCATAGGAAAGCTTCTGTGCCCAATATTATATATATAAAATCGTGTGAATATGCAGAAGTAAACATACATGTGTATAAGTATGCACACTGAGCTCTCCTAATGGAAGAAGTTCTCACTTTAAATTTTATATTTAATCACAATAACTATAATCAAAACTTCATTTTGCAATTTATTTTATTTATTTTGTCACTATGCTGTACATTGCTCTCCAGGATTTACTTATCTTATTACTGAAAGTTTATAACTTTTGATCACCTTTGTAAGAAATGCCGCGGGAAGAAAAGCCACCTCTAGGGACCGTTGACAAAGGCCTTTATTGGGTGGTCGCTCTCGGGCAGAGCTCCCGGGGGTGAGCGAGCAGGGGGAACAAAGGGAGTCTGCGAGGAATGGAGGCGAGGGTGGGGGTTTTATGGTCAGGCTGGCGTTCAAGCCAGGTCCTCCCACATAAGGTAGGAAGTGCGGGCTGTAGTGGTGATTGGCACTTGATTGAGCCAGGCCATGGGGTTGGTTCCCGGAAGTTTGGTCTGCTTCTGGTTCCTGTTTGGGCGGTGGCCAACCGCTGGGACCTTTCACGACACTTTTCTGGGGCTTTTCATCGCGACATCCCCGAACATGCCCGACGTCTCAAGCTTCATCCATTTCACTCACTACAACCCCTGGCCTCTGGCAACCACCAATCTGTTACCAGTATCTATGAGTGCATTTTTGGTTTGTTTTTATTTATTTTTATTTTTTTAATATAAATTTACTTTAATTGGAGGTTAATTACTTTACAATATTGTATTGGTTTTGCCATACCTCAACATGAATCCCTATTTTGTGGATAAGGAAGTTGAGGTAGAAAACAGAGCAAATGAGGAGTAGCACTGGGATAAGAAGAAAACTGGCCCCCAAAATCCACGTGATTAACCACTGGACAGCACTGCCTGTCTTACCTCCCTCTCAACTGTTACCTTCACAGTGAAGTAACTCCTCTCAGCTTCCTATCAATGCTATCCTGATCAAGTACAGAAAAGTCTCCATATTCTATCTAATATCCCTTATCCTGCCAAATCAAATTGCATATGTTGACTGTGACCTAGCAGTCTACTTTGTTTAGATTATAGAGTATATAACACTTTTTCTTTTTAACTGAAGACTTATCTGATTACAACATAATGCTTCTTCATTAAAAAGCCAAAAGATGAGAAAGTAGAGTTCCATTTCCTAGATATTATACATATACATATGAATTTGAGCCATTTAGCATTATATGCTATAGCAGCTGCTGCCACCCTTCTATTAGTATAGAAAACTAATCTGTACTTACAGCTAGATTATAAACTAGGTTACCCCTTCCATGTATTTAGTCATTCAAGTCAATAAAGATATGCACGGTTCATTAGGAAAATCCAAAATCCTTGTAAGATCAGTAGGACAGGAATTAGAGAAGAAGTAGAACAGTTAGCTATCTAAAGCCATGACACAAAAATGATTTCCTTGTCAGTCTATCATGGAATCTATCTTTGACCCAGATGAGCTACCCACTCCTCAGTTTTCTGTGGCTTGCTTCTAAGGGTCTGGAGGCATGGTTATTTATTAATCAAAGTTTAATCAAATAAGCAGAATATATATATATATATGGGGGCTTCCCTGCTGGCCCAGATGGTAAAGAACTGTCTTCAGTGTGGGACACCCAGGTTTGATCCCTGGGTGGGGAAGATACCCAGGAGAAGAAAATGACAACCCACTCAACTAACACACACACATATACATATATGTGTATGTGCATATATGTATGTATATATATATATATATATATATATACATATATACACACACACACACATTCTTTTTGTATTTATGTTCTAGTAGTTCTGCTTCTTTGGGTCATATACTTTAAACAAATTTATATATATATATATACACACATATATGAATTAGTATAATCATGGATTAAGAATATATATATGTGAATCCATTATGACTATTTGCCCCAACACAATTATGGGGACAATTTTCTAAACATCTAATGCGGGAGCAGTGATGGGTGCTAGTTCATGATACTCATGGGTATCTTGGGTCACATTGTAACATGGTGGCCTATAGTTAGTTTTCACTAATGCCCAGAAATAAGCCAAAAGCATTTTTCAAACATAGAGTGGTTTTATGCGGAGGATGGCCTGGCTTTGCTCCCACATCCAGAGAACATGAGCTATGATTCAGCTACAGAGGCCCACCCGAGGCCCTATACAGCATCCCTATCTGCCACCAACGCCTCAATTATCACTGTAGTTGTTGGGTTATATAGTTTAGGTGGCAGAGCAGTTTGCATTACACAGCTTGGACTTTTTCCAAAATCTTCTTTTATTCTGAGCCTGACTCAAAACAGGCAGTTCTTCTGGTCATTTGGCAAACGGGTTGCAGAAGTAAGCCTAAATAGGTTATATGTTGCCTCCAAAATCAAAAAAGAAAGAAATTCACCAAGTATTGTGCCTCTTTCTTAGTGGTAGGGGGACTCAGATGCAGCAACTTGTCTTTCACCACAGAAGGAATGACTCAACATGCTCCAGACTGCAGAAGTCAGAAATTTCACCAACATGAAAGACTCTTGAATTTTTGTGGTATTTGTCTTCTACTTTGTGGCACACACATATCTTAACAATATCTCTAGAATATTTTTTACTTTCTGATCACCAGATTCAAGCAACTCAATAACATCAGTGTAATGGACCAGCACTATGTCTTATGGAACAGAAGGGTCCCTGTGGACTTTAATCATAACATAGGGCTGGAGAATTGATATAGCCCTGAGGTAAGATAGTAAAGGCCCTGCCAGATGAAAACAAATTGCTTCCAATGGTCTTTACTAACAGGTATAGAGAGAGAAAAAAAGAAAATAACCTTAAGCAGATTTAATAGCTGCATAAGAATTACCAGGGGATGTGTTAATTTTCTTTAGGAATAAAACCACATCTGGAACACCAGCTGCAATTGCAGTCACTATCTGATTATCTATTTCACTTATCCTATCTTCTGCCTCTGTTATTCTACTATTTGTTGCCTCCAGGGTGTTTCTGATCTCATTTATTGCATTATTCATTATATATTGACTCTTTTTTTTTTCTTCTAGGTCCTTGTTAAACCTTTCTTGCAACTTCTCAATCCTTGTCTCCAGGCTATTTATCTGTGATTCCATTGTGATTTCAAGATTTTGGATCATTTTCACTATCAATATTTGGAATTCTTTCTCAGGTAGATTCCTTATCTCTTCCTCTTTTGTTTGGTTTGGTGGGCATTTCTCCTGTTCCTTGACCTGCTGGGTATTCCTCTGTATCTTCATCTTGGTTATATTGCTGCATTTGGGGTGGCCTTTCTATATTCTGGGAATTTGTGGAGTTCTCTTTATTATTGAGCTTCCTCCCCTGTGTGGGGTTTTATCAGTGGCTTGTCAAGGTTTCTTGATTAGGGAGGCTTGTGTTGGAGTTCTGGTGGGTGGAGCTGGATTTCTTCTCTCTGGAGTGCTGTGAAGTGTCTAGTAATGGGTTATGAGACGTCAATAGTTTTGGAGTATTTTTGAGCTGCCTGTATATTGAAGCTCAGCGGTGTGTTCTTGTGTTGCTGGAGAATTTGCGTGGTATGTCTTGCTCTGGAACTTGTTGGCCCTTGGGTGGTGCTCGGTTTCAGTGTAGGTATGGAGGCGTTTTTGAGCTCCTTTTGAATAATGTTCCCTGTATTCAAGAATTCTCTGATTTGGACTTAAGCATCCTGATTCTGGTTTTCAGTTTTATTTTTACAATAGCCTCAGGACTTCTCCATCTATACAGCACTGATGTTAAAACATCTAGGTTAAAGATGAAAGGTTTCTCCACATTGAGGGTCACCCACAGAGGATCACTGAGTTACATGGAGGAGAGAAGAGGGAGGGGGTAGTTAGGCGTGACTAGAATGAGATGAGGTATAATCAAAAGAGGAGAGAGCAGGCTAGCCAGTAATCACTTCCTTATATGCGCTCCACAGTCTAGACCTCTCAGAGGTGTTCACAGAGTTATACAGGGAAGAGGAGAGGGAGGAAGTAGACAGAGGTGGCCAGGGGGATAGAAGAAGGAGATGAAAGGGAGGGAGACATATCCGGCCAGTAACCACTTCCCTGAGTGTTCTCTACCTTCTGGAACACTCAGAGATTCACAGAGTTGGGTAGAGAAGAGAAGGGGGAGGGAGGAGACAGAGGCCACCTGGTGGAGAAAAAGGAGATTACAAAGGACGCCAGAGTGGTCAAGCCAGTAAACTCGCTCTCAGGTAAAATTGGGTACTGAAGATTAGTTTTTTAAATGTACAAAATTGACAACAAATACCAAAATGCAAAGATTAAAAATCTGGAGTAGATATTGGATTTTTAAAAATACAATATTAAAGAAAAGAAGAAGAAGAAAAAAAATGCCACCAGAATTATTAAAAGACAGCAACATCTACTGCAAAAAGACTATATACAGTGTTTGCTTTAAAAATAGGGTGCTTTTTTTTGAAAAGTAATAATAAGTTATAAAAATAGCAATTAAAGATATAGAGAACTTAAAAATTTAAGAAAGTTTAAAAAAAGAAGATGAAAAAGAAAAGAAGAAAAAATAAAATTAAAAAAAAAGAAAAAATCATGCATCCACATCAACTCAAAAAAAAAAAAAAAAGATTGATCACAAAAGAAGTAAAGGCATAGTTGGCCCTTTCTCTGGCGTTGTGGGCTGTGTGGGGTTGCTACCAAGGCAGTACCCTCTGTTTAACTTCCTTTGTTTGCTGGTCTCTTCAGTGTCTGATTTCCATCTTGACACAGGGAGGGTGGTAGTGGACTCTACGCTAGGCTTGCCCCGCTCGCGGTGCACAATGCTCAGGTTCTACATTGCTCCACCGGGTGACCGTCTGAGGCCTGCCCTAGGCCTCATGCACTTCCCCAGTCTAAGCCACTCAGGCTCAGCACTCAGGAAGCCCTCCGAGGTGCAGGTTTGGTTGGGCCTGCATTTTGTGCCCTTCCCAGATCTGAGTATCTAGGGAGTTTGGCGAGCACAAGTACTGCAATTTATGGCCTTTCTGTGCTGCTCAGTTTTCTGGGAGTACCGTTGGGACTCCTTCTCAGGCGGATGATGACTGTCCAGAGCCCTCAGAAGTCTTAGTTAGAAAAGAAACCTGCTTGCAATTTGGTAGGTAATGTCTCTCTTGAGCTGCGATTGCCCCCTTCCAGCCCTTAAGGCTCTGGCTGCCTGTCACCAGAAGGGGATGGTCTGCAGCCGGCTATTTCCGATCCATCCTTTGTTCTGTGCGCGGTCCTGGCGGTGTCTTATGTTCGAGTGTTTCACATGGTAGCTATCCCACACAGTCTGGTTTGCTAGCCCAAGTTAGTTCGCTCTGGCCACACGCGGGGTGTTATGGCCCGATTCTCAAGAAAAGCACTGCAGCCTGCGTCTCCCTCGGCCCGCTTCTTAGAAAACACTGCCACTTGCGCCTCTCGCTCCTCCCTGCCCAACCCCCACTTGCTAGTGTCAGATGCAGGCGTCTGAGCTGCTTATCCGCTGGGGGATTTACTCTTGGGCTTGTAATCTGTTGGTTTTAATTATTTATTTATTTTTCCTTCCTGTTATGTTGCCCTCTGTGCTTCCAAGGCTCACCACAGACTCAGCTGCAAGAATGTTTCCTGGTGTTTAGAAACCTCTCTTTTTAAGAGTCTCTTCCGGGGACAGGATTCCCTTCCCAGGACGGGGCTCCCTCCCTACCTCCTTTGTCTCTTTTTTCATCTTTTATATTTTTTCCTACCTGTTTTTGAAGCCAATGATCTGCTTTGCTGGATGCCTGATGTCCTCTGCCAGCATTCAGTTGTTTTGTGGAATTTACTCAGCATTGAAATGTTCTTTTGATGAAGTAGTGAGGGAGAAAGTGGTCTCCCCATCCTATTCCTCCACCATCTTTTTCCGCTCCTCATTGTAATCTTTTAGTGATTATCAAGGACTCATAGCTTAAACCCTAGACTCTTAGAAGAGATCTAACATTTGTTGTGGGTTAATTCAGGATTAAAAAAAAAACACTTAAATGTGTACATGTAACTCTCAGGATGTCACACCAAGATCAAGGTGTAGGCTCCATTATTTTTCACATCAATATCCCTGTTACCCAGGAAGGGATTGCTAGTCAGGAATCCATGGTGTCTCACATATGCCATATGCTTGGCTATTTCTGTACTCCTCATTGTAATCTTTAGTGATTATCAAGGACTCATAGCTTAAACCCTAGACTCTTAGAAGAGATCTAACATTTGTTGTGGGTTAATTCAGGATTAAAAAAAAAACACTTAAATGTGTACATGTAACTCTCAGGATGTCACACCAAGATCAAGGTGTAGGCTCCATTATTTTTCACATCAATATCCCTGTTACCCAGGAAGGGATTGCTAGTCAGGAATCCATGGTGTCTCACATATGCCATATGCTTGGCTATTTCTGTAGCTTTGGGAATGCATTCTGTTTCCTAAAATACCTTCTACTACTTTTGCAACCTTGAAGTCTTCAAATAACACCTTTTCTGTAACTCCTTTTCCATTAATCACATGCAAAATTAATTCCTTTTTCTGGGTTTCAGTAACATTTTGCAAGTACCTTTGTTACAGCTGTTATCATATTTTTCCTGTTGTTTCACTTAACTAGATTATAAATTCAATAATTTAGTAGCCCCAGCACCGATAATAGCAACTCTGAGTTAGCACTTGCTCAAATATGTTGCTATCCCAATGTATTAGTAAATAATTATGTGATCTGGTTCAACGTGACCATGTGGAAAATTGTGGGGTGTTTCACCTTATCCTTGGCTCTCAGCATCTTCCCTCTAAACCACAAGACCAAGTATTTCTTGGTGGTTAAAAGCCTGGTTTTCACTTGCCACTTGAGGAATCTATTTTGAATGCCTTGTATCCCCTGCATTACACTTGAGGTTATCCTCAGACTTTAGACTGACTAGCATGGAGTCCATATCACTTGTTTATTCTTTACATTCTCTAACAAGTTTCTGGATGCTTCTTATAGCTGCTCTATATGCAGATGAGAAAATCCTACTTTCACAGGAAGGAAGTTGGGTTTTATCCTTTCTCAACAGTCCAGTAGGTAGAAGAATCTCTAGGAAATAAACGTCCTAGTCAAAGGGTCTGTCACGGGTGTGTAGTGGGTATGTTGTTCCTCTTACTGGATCCTCTGTTCTCATATAGGAACCCCTCTTTGATGACCTGAGGGAGTCCTTCGTCCTGTTCCAGGGACGGGAGAGATCGGACCCAAGAGGTTCGTGGGTGTTGTAACAGGAATGTCGGTATAGTAGGTTTCAAATATTTCTAAACCAGTGATTTCATCTTATAGGACGTCTTATAGGCTCTTCATAAACCAGTTCTTTCTGGGTTAGGTTTCACGTCCATTTATACATGAGACTACCACCTTTTATAAATCTTCGAATTGTGAAGACCTTATGGTGTCATCCCTTACTCCGTCTCTCGTCCCTCTTGTTTACGTTAACAAGGTCTAGACTGTATCTTCACAACTGGTAAGTCGTCTCTATAAGTGGGTATCTTCTCCTTGAGAGATTCAAAAGGGAAGACTACCGCTCTATGAGACTCAAAGTTTAGGGTGGGTATAGAGGACGGAGTTTTGGACCCCAGTCTACTCGGTAGAGGACCGGTTCGAGACGGGGAGTGAACGACAAGTAGTGACTCGTTCAGAAAAGAGAGACTCAAAAGAGTAAACATTTTGAGATATTATGATGGTATGGAGAAACATTCTTACTCTCTCTTCAGACTTTCATTGATTGTTTTATCGACTGTGTCCTTTTACAGACATCTTTATAATCAAATTAAAGTTGGTAGTGTGTGGTATAAAACCACTTCTCACATGGAAAACAAAGGTTCAGGGAGAAGATTTGTCTTTAAAAATCAACCTATTTTAACTTCACTCCCTACTGGAAATCACTAGGTGCTTGCCTAATCTCTTCACTGCTGCCTGCATCTCCTGGTTCCTCAGGGTGTAGATCATTGGATTGAGCATAGGGGTGATAACTGTTTGGCTGATGGACACAGCTTTGTCCATGGGGAAAGAGGTGAAGGGCCGAGCATAAATGTAGATACAGGGAATGAAGACCATAGACACAACAATGATGTGGATAGTGCAGGTGGAAGCTGCCTTTCTCCTCGCCTGCCCTGAGTGGGACCTCAGCATCACCAGAATGACTGTGTAAGAGATCAGAAGGAGGAGGAACCAGATGAGGACCAGCATCCCACTGTTGGAGATCATAAGGAACTCCAGGAGGGAGGTGTCTGTACAGGCAAGCCTCAGCACTTGTGGAACATCACAGTAGAAGTTATCTAGGATGTTGGGTCCACAGAAAGGCAATGGGAGCATCAGAACCAGCTGGACGATGGAGTGGACAAAGCCCCCTACCCAGGCAGCCACCACCAGCCCCACACACACTCGAGTGTTCATGATGGTGATGTAGTGGAGAGGCCGGGAGATGGCTATGTAGCGGTCATAGGCCATCACTGAGAGGAAGAGGAGAGTCCCACCTCCCAGAAAGTGGAAGAAGAAGATCTGGGTCATGCAGCCCTGGTAGGAGATGGTCTTTTTCTCAGCGAGGAAGTCCACCAGCATCTTTGGGGCAGTGACTGAGGAGAAGCACACGTCTATGACGGCCAGGTTTCTCAGCAGGAAATACATAGGTGTGTGGAGCCTGGAATCAGAGGTCACTGTCACCACAATGAGGAGGTTTCCCACGACAGTGGTGGTGTAGACAAACAGGAACACCAGAAACAAGAAGAGCTGGAGCTTCTGGTTCTGTGAGAACCCTAGGAAGACAAATTCTGATACCCACGTGAGGTTCCCTGAATCCATGATGTATTATTCTCCGTAGTCCTAAAGGAAACACACCAGAGATAGGCATGAAGTTGTTGCTTGCCCTCTGAGTGTTCAAGGGCTCAATTCAGTTGTCCAAGTCAATATAACGGACATTCTTATGTACAGAGCACCATACCAAGTGCTGACTGAATGACCTTGTCTCTGGAAAGTTTAGTCTCTGGAAAGTTTAGTCGCTGGTGCTGGGAACAACACACGTGAGATATCTTAAAGCTATCCAGACTCATGCCACCCAACTTTCTAAGATTCAGTGTAATCTAGCTGGGAAGATACTTAGAGTCAAACCAAACAGAATCGAATTTGAGAACTTCTATTTCTTTGAGATTTGGCCTTGAGTAAGTTATTTGATATGAGTCTCAGTTTCCACATATAAAAGAAATATGTTTTCTTTATAGTAATTGGCTAAGGGATTAAATAAAATGACACATAAACCTCCCAGGATAGTGTTTAGAATAATAAATATTAATCACTCTCCTCTGTGTAGTCTTCTACTCTACTCCAGTCTCTACTACATTTTTACACCAATCGTTTTTCCTTTGTAAATATTAATTTATTTTTAAAAACCTATTATGTTTTACATAACTTAAAGGTTATTTTCAATTAGAGTTATTAGAAAGCATGAATATTGTATCCATCATTTTTCATGCAACAGTGAAAGCAACAGAATGTTCATGAAGTTCTCATGTGCCTGTTTTCCCTTCTGAATTTCGTCATAATGTGCTAGACACAAGGCCTTGATTTCCCAATTTATTTGTGCCCTTCACTACCCATCTTTGCTGATGGTCAGTAATTAAAAAGCGCATGTGTGTGTGTGCATGCTATGTCACTTCAGTCGCATCCAGTTCTTTGTAATCCCATGGACTGTAGTCCCTCAGGCTCCTCTGTCCATGGGATTTTCCAGACAAGAAAACTAGAGTGGGTTGCCATTTCCTACTCCATGGGATGGGATCTTCCCAACCCAGGGGTCTCTTGTGACTCCTGCATTGGAGGGCAGATTCTTTACCAGTGTGCCACCTTGGAGAGAGAGATCCAGTTTTAGCTAAACTGGTTAAGGAATTTTTGCTGTTTATGGGGCTAATCCTCAAAGCAGAGAATGTCCTAAATATTCCAATTTAGGTGGTGTTAACTGGGGTTAACTGCTAGGTGTGTTAAAAGTTATTGGGGTTCAGGACACGTGAGGGAGACTCTGAGTACAGCTGCACATCTGGAACATTCCATTTCTTTCCAACCTCCAGGGTATGTGACCCTTGCTGAATGAGGCTCCTCAGATTATATGTGGGAAAATGGCAAGGGGTAAGTATTTCATTAGTGAAGAAATACATAAATACGTTGTTTGAGGGGACTTAGAGCTCTTCTGAAATAATGGCAATTTCAGAAGGTGTCATTGATCCAAGGGTAAAAGAAAAAAAGTTGAAGTAAAAGAAAGTGAAATAAATGAAGAATTCAAAGGAGAAAATCTATCATAAGGAAGGAAGCTGGGGGAGCAGAATGGTGAAGGAAAAAGACATGGAAAGGTGGTGTGGCAGGGGAGGGAGTGGGGACAAAAATGAAGAAGGACTCTAAAGATAAGAGACAGAGGCGAAAGGTGAGGGCTAAGTGCCCTCCCTACTCCTTTGGCTTCCTCTCAATCTCCACCCACTCTCACCCGACTTCCTGAAATCCATTATCTCTCAGGGATCACTCCCTTTTAAATTTTCCCTTTCATCTTTCATTCCAGTGCACCTTCTACACAGCCATCCAGGAGACCTTTCAGAAGGCTAATCTGATCATGTTCCCCTCTCACATCTATTCTTGCAGTGATTCCACCAGAGCCCCTTGGGAGACACACATACTACTTTGTGGATCAGGTCAGGGTAGAAACATATACATGTACACACAATTCAGCATGTCACACAGGGCTCTAAATGCAAGTTCCATCTACCTTTCTAATTAGTACCTCCACCTCTGGTGAACCACTAGCTCTTAAAATGGAAAATAGTCTTAAAGATGATGTGTATTTATTTCCATTTTTGTTTCCTGCAATTTTCTTCATCATCTTCTCATCCATAGAAAAAGTCAATGCGAATATCACCATTTTCATCACTCTTATTATTTATCCCAGAACAAATTCCTCATTTTTCAGTATTCTTAAACATAAAAAATGGGGCTTCCCTTGGGGCTTAGATGATAAAGAATTTGCCTGCAATGTGGGAAACTGCAGTTCCATCCTTGGGTCAGGAAGATCCCCTGAAGAAGGGAATGGCAACCCACTCCAGTAATTTTTCCTGGAGAATTTCATGGACAGAGGAGCTTGGCAGGCTACAATCCATGAGATCATAAAGATTCAGACACAGCTGAATGAATAACAGACACACATACAAACATACACATACAAACATTGAAAACAAACCTCTGTTACAGGTTTATTCTCATTCACTTTAAAAAACTTCTCCCCTCAACCAACCACATCATAATTCCAATATCTTGGTAACCCCAGAACTTGGAACAGCAACTCTGATACACCTTATGCTCAGTGAATATTGTCCAATTAATGTATTAAGTAGGTAATTAATTATGTGGAAATTTTAAAAGTGATTTTACTTATCTTCTGTTCTCTGTCTCATAAGGCCAGATCTATATTTGGTTGCTAAAAGTACTGGGTTTTACATGCAACCTGAAGCAGCTATTTTAACAGCATATACCCACCCTCAGATTTCTTCCAAAAGCTCTTCTCCAACATTACACTTAGTACCATCAAGTCTGGACTGCCCTTGTGGCTCAGACTGTAAAGCGTCTGTCTACAATGCAGGAGACCTGGATTCGATCCCTGGGTCGGGAAGATCTTCTGGAGAAGGAAATGGCAATCCACTCCAGTACTATTGCCTGGAAAATCCCACGGACAGAGGAGTCTTGGTAGGCTACAGTCCATGGGGTCGCAAAGAGTTGGACACGACTGAGCGACTTCACTTCACTTCACTTCACCATCAGGTCTAGGTCACTTGTTTATTCTCCCCACCCTCCAACAAGTGTTTCTAAGAACCTAACTATCATTGACCTATCTGAGGGTGTGGAAACCCTCAGGCTCTCACCTTTCTTCAGGTCTGGATGGGAGAAGAGAGTTCATGTCTTACACTTTCTGGGAGACCATCTCCATACAGCCTCACAGTTTGTTCATCTCTGGCATCACTCACACACATGAGTCATGACCCTGGGGAAGAGTGCATATTCTCAGGGAGAAATTATTGGACTGAGCTCAGGAAGCAGAGTTGAAACAATTCCCACTAGGGTGAGGGAACAATGGGAGTTGTTAAAAAAATGGGAGAAGAGAGTTCAGTCTTACACTTTCTGGGAGACCATCTCCATACAGCCTCACAGTTTGTTCATCTCTGGCATCACTCACACACATGAGTCATGACCCTGGGGAAGAGTGCATATTCTCAGGGAGAAATTATTGGACTGAGCTCAGGAAGCAGAGTTGAAACAATTCCCACTAGGGTGAGGGAACAATGGGAGTTGTTAAAAAGTTTCTAAGTCTCTCAAAAATACTATTTAAGAGGCTTACCTTGAGGAAAAACAACAATGACAACAATGAAAACAAAACAAGAATCAAATACCACGCACACAACCTAAACAAAAGAAAAGTCAACAAAGGACACTGAAAATTATAGAGATTCATGACATGTAAGATTAGGAGATCAAGATTAGAAAAATCAGATTCTCTGAAAGTTTCCAGGATTTTTGGAAGGACCCATTTCAGAGACTATAAGCATGCACATGAATCACCTGAAGAGGATGCTAAACCTAAGATTCAGTAGCTCTTGGGTGGCTGAGATCTACAGAGAATTAGCATTTCTAACAAGTTTTCAGGTGGTGCTAATGCTACTTATCTGAGGCCACAGTTTGAGAATGACTGAGTTTCACTGCTCTTGTCAGTATGATGGACAGTTTCTTTCTCACATTATCAAGACCATTGGTTTGACAGCTTACTTAAAAAAAATTAATTGGCTGTATTCTAGAAGAAGACGGAGGAGTAGGACGGGGAGACCACTTTCTTCCCCACAAATTCATCGAAAGATCATTTGAACGCTGAGCAAATTCCACAAAACAACTTCTGAATGCTGACGGGGGACACCAGGCACCCAGAAAGGCAGCCCATTTTCTTCAAAAGGAAATAGGGCAAAATATAAAAGATAAAAAGAGAGACAAAAGACTTAGGGATGGAGACCCATCCCAGGGAGGGAGTTGGTGAAAGAGGAGAAGTTTCCAAATACCAGGAAACCCTCTCACCAGTGGGTCTCTGGGGAATTTTGGAATCTCTAAAGGCAACATAACTGGAGAGGGAAAAAAAAAAAAAAGAACCCACAGATTACACACCTAGATGTGACTTCCAACCAAGTCTGTGCCTTTGTGGAGTACCTGAGACCCTGATCCTGAGCAGCTTAGACCTGGGAAGTGCCCGCAACCCACGGCCCACTTTAGACAGTTCCCCTGCAGAGCAACCTGGAGCCTGAGCAGTGTAGACCGGCAAAGCACACATGCCAGGAGTGGGGGCAATGTGGCCCAGACACCACGAGCACGCCCCACACACACCAGTGATATTTCTTTGCAGTGTTTCTCCCTCTCCACAGGACAACTGAACAACTGAGCCTAAATAAGTGACCACCTTTGCCGCCTGTGTCAGGGTGGAAATTAGACACTGAAGAGACTTGGAAACAGAGGAAGCCAAAATAAACAGAGGGAATTGCACTGAAGTGACAGGTGCAACAGATTAAAACCCTTTTAGTGACTACATTGGAAGGAGCCGATACACCTTGAGAAGAAGTATAAGCTGGAACAAGCAACTATCTGAAACTGAATTGACCCCACACTGCCCTCAACAGCTCCAGAGAAATTCTTAGACATACTTTACTGTTATAATTTTGTAATTTTAAAATTCATTCAGTTCAGTTCAGTTCAGTCGCTCAGTTGTGTCCGACTCTTTGCGACCCCATGAATTGCAGCACGCCAGGCCTCCCTGTCCATCACCAACTCCGAGTTCACTCAGACTCATGTCCCTTGAGTCGGTGATACCATCCAGCCATCTCATCCTCTGTTGTCCCCTTCTCTTCCTGCCCCCAATCCCTCCCAGCATCAGTCTTTTTTCAATGAGTCAACACTTTGCATGAGATGGCCAAAGTACTGGAATTTCAGCTTTAGCATCATTCCTTCCAAAGAAATCCCAGGGCTGGTCTCCTTCAGAATGGACTGGTTGGATCTCCTTGCAGTCCAAGGGACTCTCAAGAGTCTTCTCCAACACCACAGTTCAAAAGCATCAATTCTTTGGCGCTCAGCCTTCTTCACAGTTCAACTCTCACATCCATACATGACCACTGGAAGAACCATAGCCCTGACTAGACGGACCTTTGTTGGCAAAGTAATGTCTCTGCTTTTGAATATGCTATCTAGGTTGGTCATAACTTTTCTTCCAAGGAGTAAGTGTCTTTTAATTTCATGGCTGCAGTCACCATATGCAGTGATTTTGGAGCCCCCCAAAATAAATTCTGACACTGTTTCCACTGTTTCCCCATCTATTTACAATCACCATCTGCAGTGATTTTGGAGCCTAGAAAAATAAAGTCTGATACTGTTTCCACTGTTTCACTGTCTATTTGCCATGAAGTGATGGGATCGGATGCCATGATCTTCGTTTTCTGAATGTTGAGCTTTAAGCCAACTTTTTCACTCTCCTCTTTCACTTTCATCAGGAGGCTTTTTAGCTCCTCTTCACTTTCTGCCATAAGGGTGGTGTCATCTGCATATCTGAGGTTATTGATATTTCTCCCAGCAATCTTGATTCCAGCTTGTTCTTCATCCAGCCCAGCATTTCTCATGATGTACTCTGCATAGAAGTTCAATAAGCAGGGTGACAATATACAGCCTTGACGCACTCCTTTTCCTACTTGGAACCAGTCTGTTGTTCCATGTCCAGTTCTAACTGTTGCTTCCTGACCTGCATACAGGTATAGTCTCTGAGAAATGTTTTATGAAGTTTGAAAAAGTAAAAGCAGGAGTGTGTTTGGGTATAAAACACAACTCATATGTTGTGGCAGACATCAGGGAAAAGAGAAAATATGTGCAGTGTGAAAGTATAGAATCTTCAGAATCTTTAAATTCAGTGGGTGCTTTAGAGTTCACCAGTATATTTCCTTCCACTTGTTAGTTCCACTTTAGAATTATTAATAAAATATCTAAAATAACTTTATGCCACTTACCTCTTGAGCAATACAATCATCCATTAAAAAATTATGTTAATAAGTTCATTCTTTAGGTAACTGTGTTGAATTGAAAACTAGTCTAGATGAAGTGTGAATATATTTTTATTAATCTGAACTTTTAAGGTAAAATGTTGTTCTGCCAGGCAGGAGTTGGTTCAGTAAAGGATCGAGTAATGACACTACCATTTTCACTTCAGTTCACCATATCAGTTATATCACATTAAAATCCTAATCATGGTGGCCAAACCATCCAGTTGTCATATATTGGGGATTATATGTCCTATATCATGACTGCTTCCTCCTCTGTCTAAGACATTCCTTTATCTCCAGGCTACTTCTTGATCTCCTGGGGCCTGTCCATAGTCTGTAGTCCATCCTATTGCCCACTGCCAGACCAGCCCTTCTTAAACGCACTTCTTATGGATCACTCTCCTGTTTGTCATCTTGTAGGGCTCTGTTTCTTGAATTAACTCTAAGATACCCTATGTGGCACTGAAGATCCTTTGTACTCTGTCACTGATCTATTTTTCCAGATTCTAGTAGTGTGCTTTTCTTTATCTGTGTCTTTAACTATGGGCTTTTTCACTCCTGAAACTTTCTCACTATCACTTTCCCATCACTAACTCCCCTATGATATTCCATATTTTTGTCACGATTCCCTGGGCTTTAGTGATTTTTGTACTTATATTTTTCTTCTAAATGGTTTTTATTTTTAATAGAAGTGACCACTCCTGGTTATCTTTATATCACCTGGAAAGTCTAGCACATGCCCTGGTTCATGGAGGCCACCCAGCAGCATTTGATGAATGAACAAAGTATTGACCATTGCTGCTGGTGTCATTCTATGAGCCCTGAATACAAATTCAAAGGGTTAAATGAAAGACAGATCAAACCAGTCAATCCTAAAGGAAATCGACCTTGAATATTCAATAGAAGGACTGGTGCTACAGCTGAAGCTCCAATAATTTTGCCACCTGATGCAAAGGGCCGACTCATTGGAAAAGACCCTGATGCTAGGAAAGATTGAGGAGAGGAGGAGAAGGGGGCGACAAAGGATGAGATGGTTGGATAGTATGACTCCTTGGACATGAGTTTGAACCAATTCATGCAGCCCATGGAGTTGGATATGACTTAGCAACTAAATGGGCTTCCCTTGTGGCTCAGCTGGTAAAGAATCCACCTGCCATGTGGGAGACTTCGGCTCAATCCCTGGGTTGACAAGATCACCTGGAGAAGGGAAAACTACCCACTCCAGTATTCTAGCCTGGAGAATTCCATGGACTATATAGTCCATAGCGTCGCAAAGAGTCGAACATGACTGAGCAACTTTCACTTAGTGACTAAACATCAACAAAATGAAGGCAAAGAAGATAATTTTATAATAAAGTGTTAAGGTCTTTTTTTTTTTCTCATAATAATTAAACTAACAATCCAGTTGTTAGAATAAACAGTTAATATACACTTGTGCCAGGCTGTAAAAGAAGGAAATCTGAATTTTTCTGATTGCCTTTCTAACAAAGAAAATGTCCATGTTTTACCCCAAACTTATAAGTTGGAGGACCCTAGCAAATAGACATCCTAATTTACATAGGTAAAGAATGGACTAGGGTTCAGTTTTTATTAGGATAATCAGATGTCCTGGTTTGCCCTAAACTGTCTGCATGTATGACTACTGTTCAATTTAATTATGAATGGCATCCTCTTCCACTTTCAGAAATGTCCTGTTGCACAATACATTGTATAGTTTTCCTAGTTTTTATACTTGCTGAACCCTAGTGGAGGCTGAGACTTTGTAACCCCATTCTATATTGTCCTAATATTCCAAACAGAGGTGACTCAGAATTTCCCAGTTTGAATGCCAATGCTTATTAAATTGAACGATTTGCCTAACTCATGAGTCTCTATTAAAAAAAAAGAAGTCTTCCTTAATGAATGACTAGAAAGAAAATGACACAAACTTGGAAATAGTCATCAAAGTTACTGTAATTCTTTTAGATTTCTTACTGAAAGAAATGAAATTAGTTGGGCTGTTAATTTAGTCATGTAATTTCATAAAACAAATATGAGGAAAATTTGTCTTTTGCCTCACTGATTATGAAAACACTAAACCTAATTTCCTAAGAAAACAATGAAAAGCAAATTGCACCTTCCAAATTGGTTATTAAGCAGTGTAACCAAGGGAACATTTCTTTGACTAGGACTCTAGATATAAAATGAAGTTTCCTTATACTGCATGTATGAATTTTATCAAAATGCTGATATTCAGTTTTTGTTTGAAGATGCTCAATGATACACATTCAGATGATTTTCTTGCATTAGTGAAAGGTGTTTGTGAAAGGTTGTGTTTAAGGTGAATATTTGCATATCAAATAATATTTTCAGATGACTTCTGCTTTCAAAGAAGTTTACATAGGGACAAAGAAAGGATTTTAATGCTCCTTTTAGAAGCACTTTAATCAAGTGGAAGGAATTCAAACTAGAGTCTGGTCCCAATTCTAGCTCTGTTTCTAGAAGGGACTCATTACCTTTTCAATAATAGCACCCTCACATGTGAGATCTGTGGGGCCACACTGTTGGTTGGGGAATGAATTGTCAGCATCTACTTTTTCCTTGAAATACACGTAAGCAAAGTGAGACAAATGCATAGTCAAATCCTAAATATTTTAACATTTCAATCATATCAGCCCACACTATGAGTTTTTATAAAGAGAACACATACACGTAAGGGTGCACATTTTCTGTGAGTAGCTGTTCTGGCCTTTATAGACTGTAAATAGTCTGGTCTATAGTGCCATTTGTAGCAAGCAGTACACCTCTCCATATTGTCTCCTTTAGGGTTTAGAACATTAACTCGTGTACATTTGCCAATTCAAAGTGGTAGATGCAGCACTAGAAATAAATGGCTTTTTAAAAATGCAGTGTTATTCTATAGAAAAATTTTAATTAGAAAATAATTATAGTTTGGATTTTCTTCCACCAATTTATCATCTCTGAAAAAAATGTTGGAATCATTAAGAGAATGTGTTTTGTATTGGCATGATTGTTCTGCCTTTCCTCCGTAAGATGTAAGTTATCAGTGAAGCTCTGGTTCAGTTACATGGTGCATCCATTAGTATTCATATGTATTAAACAATCTAACTTATTCAATAGTTTGGGTAACAGGGAACCTTGCATGTATAATACAGGTGAACCAAGAATTATGGTAAATCTGACCTATGTGTTTGTAGTCCAAAATAAACATTTAAATATCATTACTAAAATATGTTTGTTATATATTTAAATCATATATATAATTAAAATATATTTGATATATAACCTTGTATAAATTAAAGATAAAGAACATGATGATTGATTCATGCATATATTGCAAAATGATTGCCACAAAGGTTAGTTAATGCACCCATCCCCTCACATGATTACCATTTTGTATGTGTGGTAAGAGCATTTAAGATCTACTCCCTTAGCAACTCTTACGCTATAATACAATACTGTTAATAATAGCAGCATGTTGTAAGTTAGATCTCTAGAAGTTATTCATTTTATAGCTGGAAGTTTGTACCCTTTGACCAACATCTTCTCATATCACACAGCCCCCAGCCCCTGGCAACCACCATTCTACTCTCTGGTTTTGGCTTTTTTAGACTCCAAATATAAATGAGAACACAGTTTAAGTCTTACCTGTCTGACATTTCACTTAGTATGATATCCTCAAAGTCCATCAATGTGGTTGCTAATGGCAGGGTTTCCTTCTAATTGCTGAATAATATTTCATGTGTATAATATGTATGTATGATATATACCACATTTTATTTATTCATTTATGGATTTATGGACACTTAGATAGTTTCTATGTCTTAGCTAGTGTGAATAAAGAAAGGTGCAATGAACATGGGGTGCTAATACTGCTTTGATATCTTATTTTTGTTTCTTTGGGGTATATTCCCAGAAACAGGATTGCTAGATCATTGGTTATTCTTTTTAAAATTTTTATGAGGAAACTCCATATTGTTTTTCATAGTGGCTAACCAATTTACATTCCCATTGACAGTGCACTGGGATTCCCTTTTCTACACATCCTCACTAACACATTTATTATCTGTCTTTTTGATGATAGTCATTCTAACAGGTATGAAGTGATATTTCATTGTGGTTTTGATTTTTATTTACCTGATGACTAGTGAAATTGAGCATCTTTTCACCTCTTGGCCATTTGTATCTCTTCTTCAGGAAAATGTCTATTCAAGTCCCCTACCCTTATTATTTTTTTGGCCACACCACATGGCATGTGGTATCTTCCCCCACCAGGAATCAAACCCAAGTTCCTTGCACTGGAAACACAGTCTTAACCACTGGACATTCAGGGAAGAACTACCCCCATTTTTAATAAGGGTTTTGCTGTTGTTTTATTGTTGCTGTCTTTGCTGTTGAATTGTATGAGTTTTGTATGTATTTTGGATACTAATCCTTTATATGATGTGTGATTTGCAGATATCTTCTCCATTTTTGTACATTGCCCCTTTATTTGTTGATTGTTTCTTTCACTGTGCTGAGGCTTTTTAGTTTGGTGTAGTCTCACTTCTTATTTCTGTAGCCTGTACTTTTGGTGTCATATCTAAAATATAGTTGCCAAGACCAATGTCATGGAGATTTGTCTTCATTTTATTCTAAGTATTTTATGGTTTTAGGAGTTATATTCAAGTTTATTTCAAGTTTATTTTTGTAAGTGGTAGAGGATCGGGTTCCAATTTCATAAAAGATGGGGTTATTTTGCATGTGACTACCCAGTTTTCCCAGTACCACTTATTGAAGAGGCTATCTTTTTCCTATTGATTATTCTTGGCTTCTGTGTCAAATAATAGCTGACCATATATGCTTGGGTTTATTTCTAGGCTCTTCACTCTGTTCCACTGGTCAATGTGTCTGTTTTTATGGCAGCACCATACTCTTCTGATCGCTATAACTTTGTAATATCATTTGAAATCAGGAAATGTGATGCTTCCAGCTTTTTTCTTTTTTCTCAAGATTGATTTGGCTATTCGGAATTTTTCTAGATTCATATAGATTTTAAAATTTTTTCTACTTCTGTGAAAAATATCATTGGAGTTCTGACAGGGATTGCATTCAATTTGTATATGGCTTTGGATAATATGGATGCAACAATATTAACTTTTATGATCTGAGATCAAGGGATATTTTTCCACTTATTTGTGTCTTTTTCAGTTTTTTTCATGAAAGTCTTGTAGTTTTCAGTGTAACAATTTTTCATTTTCTTGGTCAAATTTACTCCTAAGAATTTTGTTGGTTTTGATATTGTTGTGAATAGGATTTGCTTTATTTCTTTTTCAGTTACTTCATTGTTAACGTGTAGAAATGGAACTGATTACTCTGTGTTGATTTTGTATCTGGCAATTTTACTGAATTTACTGATTAATTCTAATGGTTTTAGTTGGGATAAAGATCCTAAAATCCTAAAGAAGATTTTCTCTACATGAGATTATGCCTTCTACAGATAGAGACAACTTTGCTTTTTTCTCCCTGAGTGAGATGCTTTTTATTTCTTCTTTTTGCCTAATCACTCTTGCTAAGATCACCAGGGCTATATTAAGTAGGAATAATGAGAGAATGCACCTTTATCTTGCTCCTGATTTTAGAAGAATAACTTTCAACCCTTCGCCACTGAATATTTTAACTCTAGGCTGGTCATATTTGGCCTATATTATGTTGAGGTACAGGCTTTCCAGGTGTTGCTAGTGGTAAAGGACCTACCTGCCAATGCAGGAGACATAAGAGATGTGGGTTCAATCCCTGGGTCAGGAAGACCCCCATGGAGGAGAGCATGGCAACCCTCATGAAAATATTTTTGCCAGGAGAATCCTAAGGACAGAGGAGCCTGGTGGGCTACAGTCCATAGTATTGCAAAGAGCTGGACGTGACTGAAGTGACTTAGCACACACCCATTCATATGTTGAGGTACATTCCTTCTAAACTCAATTGGTTGAGAGTTTTTAATCATGAAAGGAAGTTAAGTTTTGTTTAATGCTTTTTCTGCATATATTGAGATGATCATATGGTTTTCATCTTTCATTCTATTAGGATAGTATGTCACAGATTTGAATATGTTGAGCCATTCTTGTATCCCAAAGATAAATCCCACTTGATCATGTTTCTTTTAATGTGCTATTGAATTTTGTTTACTAGTATTTTGTTGAAAGTTTTTGTACCTACCTTCACCAGGTATATTTGCTTATAGTTTTATTGTTTTTTAATGATTTTATCTGGTTTTGGTATCAGAGAATTCTGGCCTTGTAAAATGAGTGTTCTCTCCTCTTCAACTTTTTGGAAGAATTTGAGAAATACTGACATTAATTTCTCTTTGAATGTTTGGTAAAATTCACTGGAAGAACTGTCTGGTCCTGGGCTTTTCTTTGTTGGGAAGTCTTTGCTTACTTATTTAATCTCCTACTTATCTTTGGTTTGTTAGACCATATCTTCATGATTAAGTCTTGGTAGACAGTTGGTTTCTAGGAATTTATCCATGTTTTCAAGGCTATGCAGTTTGTGGAGTGTAATTGTTCACAGTAGTCTCTTATGGTGCTTGGTATTTTTTGTGATCTCAATTATAATGTATCCTCTTTCTTTTCTGACTTTATTGATTTGAGTTTTCCTTCCTTTTATTTTTAGGTCTAGCTAAAATTTTCTCCATTTTTTATCTTCTAAAAAAACCATCTGCTACTCTCACTGATCATTTCTTATTTTACTTGGCTGTATTTTATCTGTTCCAGCTCTAGTCTTCCTTCTGCTAACTTCAGGCTTAGCTTTTTCTTCTTTTGCTGGTTTCTTGAAGTGTAAAATTAGGTGGTTTTTTAGTTTTTTCTTTTTTTTCCTTAATGTCGATATTTATCACTCTACCTTTTCTCTTAGGACTGCTTTTGCTGCACTGTTTAAGGTTGGGCATGTTATGTTACCATTTGGGTTTCAAGAAATTTTTTTATTTCTCTCTCTTTTTTATTATTATTATTGGTTGTTCAGCCTTGTGTTCTTTAGTTCCATGTATCTGTAAATTTTCCAGCTTCCCTCCTATTATTGATTTCTAATTTTACACCATGTGGTCAGAAATGATACTTGATATGATGTCAGTTTTCTGAATTTTCCAAGCTTGGTTTGTGATTTAACATATGATCTACTTTGGACAATGTTCTGTGTGTGTTTTAGAAGAAATGTATTCTGATGCTGCTGCTAGACTGAATGTTCTTTATTCATCAGGTTCATTTGGTCTAACATATACAGTTGCCCCTTGAACAATGAGGGAGACTGGGGGGTGGGGGAACCTGTCCCTTGCAATCAAGTATATTAAAAAGTATCTAAGTTTACAGTCAGCCCTCTATGTCCATGGTTCCACAACCATAGATTCAATCAACCATGAATTGTAGAGCATTGTAATATGCATTCATTTTTTTAAAAATCCACATATAAAGTCAATATATCAATAAAGTCAATAAATAAATATTTCTGTATTGATTTTCAATATATCCTTACTGATTTTCAGTGCTTCTTTATTGATTTCTTATTGATGATCTATCCATTATTGAAAATGGGATGTTGAATCTCTCTATTATTGTTGTATTGTTCTCTATTTTCCCCTTCAGGTCTTCTAGTGTTTGCTTAATATATATAGGTACTCTGATTCTGCATGTGTATACTTTTACAATTGTTATATCCTCCTGACAAATTGACTCCTTTATCATTGTATGCTGCTACTGCTGCTAAGTTGCTTCAGTCGTGTCCAACTCTTCACGACCCCAGGGACTGCAGCCTAGCAGGCTCCTCCGTCCTTGGGATTTTACAGGCAAGAATACTGGAGTGGGGTGCCATTGCCTTCTCCATATCATTGTATAATGACCTGCTTGCTTTTATATTTATGACTTTTGACTTACAATCTATTTTTTTCTGATATAAATATAGCTATCCTTGCTCTCATTTGGTTTCTACTTGCATTAAGTATCTTTTCTGTCCACTCACTTTTAGTGTACATGTGTCCTAAGGTCAAAGTGAGTCTCAAAGTGAGCAACATATAGTTGGGTCTTATTTGTCTTTTTTTTTTTTTAATCTCTCCAGTCACTCTGTGCTTTTTGATTGGAGAATTTAATCCATCCACATTTAGAATAGTGATTAATAGGTAAAGACTTACTAATGCCATTTTATTATTTGTGTTCTTCCTGTTTACTGTCTTCCTTTGTGAATTGATTATTCACTGACTTTATTTTGAATGTAAGAATATTTACAAACCCTTAATAGGTTCCCAACTGCCTAAGGTCACTTGAGGACGCAACTGTGCATCAGAGCTCAAGTACCTGAGCTGGAGAAGCACTCACTATGTGCCTAGGCCACATACACAGGAGTTGGAAAAGTCTCTGTGGCTATTTTTGTAGCATATCTGTGAGCTCTCCTGGGTGTGTCTCGAGTGGGTTTTAGAGATCAGCTTGCATCCTTTTCAGCTAGGCCATCCTTCCGTTGCTCATGCCTAACCTCTTACCTAACATTAGTAATCAAGTCATAATAAGAGACAGAGGCAAAGATTTAAAATAGAAGTAGACACATTTGGATAAAGAATAGATAAATAGTATTTGGATAGAAGAGAATTAAAATTAAGAGAAATTTGACATGGTGGAATTGTAACTATATGAAGGCTACTGAAATATAGCTGACTGACTTAACAGAGAAAACTAAAGGCCTTGAAGGTTAAAAATTCAACTAGCACAGCTAGTTATTAGCAGATGCTGGACAAAAATTTCCTCTTTTTCTTTCATATATATATATATTTAGTTTTTTTTTCAATTGATTAATTTATTTATTTGAAGGATAATTACAATATTGTGATGGTTTTTGCCATACATCAACATGAATCAGCCACGAATATACATGTGTTCCCACCATCTCCCACTGCTCTCCCATCTCCCTCCCCACCCTGTCCTTCTGGGTTGTCTCAGAGCCCCAGCTTTGGGTGCTCTGCTTCATGTGTCAAACTTGCACCATTCATTTTACATATGATAATGTACATATTTGAATGCTATTCTCTCAAATCATCCCACCCTCTCCTTTTCCCACTGAGTCCAAAAGTCTGTTCATAAAGTCTGTTCATCTGTGTTCCCTTTGCTGCCCTGTATGTAGGATTGTCATTACTGTCTTTCTAAATTCCATATATATGCATAAATATATAGTATTTGTCATTCACTTTCTGACTCACTTCAATTTGTATAATCGGTCCAGGTTCATCCACCTTATTAGAAATGACTCAGTTGTGTTAATTTTTATAGCTGAGAAATATTCCATTGTGTATATGTACCACAACCTCCTTATCCTTGCATCTGCTGATGGACATCTAGGTTGCTTCCATGCGCTAGCTATTGTAAATCATGCTGAAATGGACATTGGTGTTCATGTCTATTGTAATTCTGGTTTCCTTTGGGTGTATGCCAAGCAGTGGATTGCTGGGTCATATGGCCATTCTATTCCCATTTTTTAAGGGAATCTCCACACTGTTCTCCATAGTGGCTGTACTAGTTTTCATTCCCTCCAACAGTGTATTCCACACTCTCTCCAGCATTTATTTTTTGTAGACTTTTTGATGATGGCCATTCTGACCAGTATGAGATGATACTCATTGTGGTTTTGATTTGCATTTCTCTAATAAGGAGTGATGTTGAGCATCTTTTTGTGTATTTATTAACCATCTGAATGTCTTCTTTGGACAAATGTCTTTTTAGGTCTTTTGCCCACCTTTTGATTAGGTTGTTCATTTTCTTGGTATTGAGCTTCATGCTGCTTATTTATTTTGGAGATTATTTCTCTGTCAGTTGTTTCATGTGCTATTTTTTTCTCTCATTCTGGGGGCTGTCTTTTCACCTTACTTATAGTTACCTTTATTGTGCAAAAGCTTTTAAGTTTAATTAGGTTAAATTTGTTTATTTTTCTTTTTATTTCCATTACTCTGGCAGGTGGGTCCTAGAGGATCTTACTGTGATTTATGTTGGAGAGTGTTCTGCCTATGGTTTTCTCTAAGAGTTTTATAGTTTCTGGTATTATATTTAGGTCTTTAATCCATTTTGAATCTATTTCTGTGTATGGTGTTAGAAAGAGTTCTTGATTCATTCTTTTACATGTAGTTGACCAGTTTTCCCAGCACTATTATTGAAGAGATATCTTTTCTCCATTGAATATTTTGTCAAAGATAAGGTGTGCTTTGTCAAAGATAAGGATCCATAGAGGTATAGATTTATCTCTGGGCTTCCTATTTTGTTTCATGATCTATATTTATGTCTTTGTGCCAGTACCATTTTGTCTAGTTAACTATAGCTTTTGTAGTATAGCAGAGAAGGCAATGGCACCCCACTCCAGTACTCTTGCCTCGAAAATGCCATGGGCGGAGGAGCCTGGGAGGCTGCAGTCCATGGGGTCGCTACTAGTCAGACACGACTGAGCGACTTCACTTTCACTTTTCACTTTCATGCATTGGAGAAGGACATGGCAACCCACTCCAGTGTTCTTGCCTGGAGAATCCCAGGGACGGGGAAGCCTGGTGGGCTGCATTCTATGGGGCCACACAGAGTCGGACATGACTGAAGTGACTTAGCAGCAGCAGTTTGTAGTATAGTCTGAAGGCAGAAAGGGTTGATTTTTTCCAGTTCCATTCTTCTTTCTCAAGATCGCCTTAACCTTTCAGGGTCTTTTTTGTTTCCATACAAATTGTGAAATTATTTGTTCTTGTTCTGTGAAAAATATCATTGGTAGTTTGATAGGAATTGCACTGAATCTATAGATTGCTTTGGGTAGTATACTCATTTTCACTATATTGATTCTTATAGTTCAAGAACATGGTATATTTCTTCATCTAATTGTGTCATCTTTGATTTCTTTCATCAGTGTTTTATAATTTTCTGTATACAGGTCTTTTGTTTCTTTAGGTAAATTTATTCCTAAATATTTTATTCTTTTCATTGCAGTGGTGAATGGGATTATTTCCTTAATTTCTCTTTCTGATTTTTCATTGTTAGTTTATAAGAATGCAAGAGGTTTCTATTAATTTTATATCCTGCAACTTTACTATATTCATTTATTAGCCCTAGTAATTTTCTGATGGCCTGTTTAAGATTTTCTATGTAGAGGCTCATGTCATCTGCAAACGGTGAGAGCTTTACTTCTTTTCCAATCTGGATTCTTTTGAAAAAATATTATAATAAAAGCGATAGATATTAATTGTTTTGTTTCATTATTCATATTCCCTTTGGCATGTAATTGAGTATGTAATCTTTCTAGAGTGTATAATTTTCAAGACTATATAACATTTCACTTTCCTTTTATAAACAAACCAAAGCTAACTCATCCTAAAAGGTGATCACCTGTATTTATCTTCTGAGAGAGCTCTAAAACTCCTAAATAACCATTGGAAGGATAGTATGTTTTGAGGGGATGTTTATAAATGACTAATGAAAGAGAAGGTGTTAGTTGCTCAGTTGTGTCCAATTATTTGTGACTGCGGGGACAGTCCCTCTATCCATGGAATTCTCCAGGCAAGAATACTGGAGTGGTTTGCCATTCCCTTCTCCAAGGAATCTTTCCAACCCAGGGATCAAATCCAAGTCTTTTGCACGCAAGGCAGATTCTTTACTGTCTGAGCTACCAGGGAAGGAATAAGTAACTAGAGGAGCCACAAAGAGCTGTTACACATTTTTGCAGCCATGGAGTTCATAATCCTTAAAAAAAATGTTTTCTTCCATTCATTTATACATGAATATCTACTAAAATAGGGCTTCCCAGGTGGCACTAGTGGTAAAGAACACCTCCCCAATGCAGGAGACTTGAGATATGAGTTCAGTCCCTGGGTCAAGAAGATACCCTGGAGGAGGGCAGGGAGACCCACTCCAGTATACTTGCCTGGAGAATCCCATGGACAGAGGAGCTTGGAAGGCTACAGTCAATAGGGTCTCAAAGAGTTGGACAAGAGTGAAGCAACTGAGCATGCATGCATGCACCTACCAAATAAAGACAATAGTGAATCCTTTTAAGCAAAAGTTTTAAATTCTTCTAAAGTTCAAAAGTCTTGAATTCTTTCAAAGTTTTATAGTTCTTCATTTAGTTCTTTAACAAAAGGAACACAAGAGAATTTAGCTGGGAAATAAGAAAGCTGTGATTCTCTAAATGAAAACACTACTATTTGTAGTTTTAGAAATGATTTAATTACTTCCTTCTGATATGCACAGTCAGTTCAGTTTTGTTCAGTCGCTCAGTCGTGTCCAACTCTTTGTGACCCCATGAATCACAGCACGCCAGACCTCCTTGTCCGTCACCAACAGCCAGAGTTCACTTAAACTCATGTCCATCAAGTCAGTGATGCCATCCAGCCATCTCATCCTCAGTCGTCCCCTGTTCCTCCTGCCCCCAATCCCTCCCGGCATCAGAGTCTTTTCCAATGAGTCAACTCTTCGCATGAGGTGGCCAAAGTACTGGAGTTTCAGCTTTAGCATCATTCCTTCCAAAGAACACCCAGGTTGATCTCCTTCAGAATAGACTGGTTGGATCTCCTTGCAGTCCAAGGGACTCTCAAGAGTCTTCTCCAACACCACAGCTCAAAGCATCAGTTCTTTGGCACTCAGCTTTCTTCACAGTCCAACTCACACATCCATACATGACCTCAGGAAAAACCATAGCCTTGACTAGACAGACCTTTGTTGGCATAGTAATGTCCCTGCTTTTGAATATGCTATCTAGGTTGGTCATAACTTTTCTTCCAAGGAGTAAGCGTCTTTTAATTTCATGGCTGCAGTTACCATCTTCGGTGATTTTGGAGGCCCTCTCCCAAATAAAGTCTGACACTGTTTCCACTGTTTGCCCATCTATTTCCCATGAAGTGATGAGACAGGGATCAAGACCATCCCCATGGAAAAGAAATGCAAAAAGGCAAAATGGCTGTCTGGGGAGGCCTTACAAATAGCTGTGAAAAGAAGAGAAACAAAAAGCAAAGGAGAAAAGGAAAGATATAAGCATCTGAATGCAGAGTTCCAAAGAATAGCAAGAAGAGATAAGAAAGCCTTCTTCAGTGATCAATGCAAATAAATAGAGGAAAAGAACAGAATGGGAAAGACCAAAGATCTCTTCAAGAAAATTAGAGATACCAAGGGCACATTTCATGCAAAGATGGGCTTGATCAAGGACAGAAATTGTATGGACCTAATAGAAGCAGAAGATATTAAGAAGAGGTGGCAAGAATACACAGAAGAACTGTACCAAAAAATCTTCATGACCCAGAGAATCACGATGGTGTGTCACTCATCTAGAGCCAGACATCTTGGAATGTAAAGTCAAGTGGGCCTTGGAAAGCATCGCTATGAACAAAGCTAGTGAAGGTGATGGAATTCCAGTGGAGCTGTTTCAAATCCTGAAAGATGATGCTGTGAAAGTGCTACAGTCAATATGCCAGCAAATTTGGAAAACTCAGCAGTGGTCACAGGACTGGAAACGGTCAGTTTTCATCCCAATCCCAAAGAAAGGCAATGCCAAAGAATTCTCAAACTACTGCACAATTGCACTCATCTCGCACGCTAGTAAAGTAATGCTCAAAATTCTCCAAGCCAGGCTTCAGCAATAAGTGAATCGTGAACTTCCTGATGTTTTAGAATAGGCAGAGGAACCAGAGATCAAATTGCCAACATTGTCTGGATCATGGAAAAAGCAAGAGAGTTCCAGAAAAACATCTATTTCTGCTTTATTGACTATGCCAAAGCCTTTGACTGTGTGGATCACAATAAACTATGGAAAATTCTGAAAGAGAGGGGAATAGCAGACCACCTGACGTGCCTTTTGAGAAAGCTGTATGCGAGTCAGTAAGCAACAGTTAGAACTGGACGTGGAACAACAGACTGGTTTCAAATAGGAAAAGGAGTATGTCAAGGCTGTATATTGTCACTCTGCTTATTTAACTTATATGCAGAGTGCATCATGAGAAATGCTGGACTGGAAGAAACACAAGCTGGAGTCAAGATTGCTGGGAGAAATATCAATAACCTCAGATATGCAGATGACACCACCCTTATGGCAGAAAGTGAAGAGAAACTAAAAAGCCTCTTGATGAAAGTGAAAGTGGAGAGAGAAAAAGTTGGCTTAAAGCTCAGCTGATATGCACAGAAAGCAATAAAAACTTCACCAAAATGAAAGTGAAAGGGGCTCAAAACTATTGTTTTTCTCCTTCAGATATCTCAGATGACCATCAGAGTTCCTATTATTGACTTTCTTCTATATTAATTTTATTCATTCATTTCAGTCGCTCTGTCATGTCTGACTCTTTGTGACCTCATGGACTGCAGCGAGCCAGGCTTCTCTGTCAATCACCAACTCCTGGAGGTTACTCAAACTTATGTCCTTGCTAATGGTGATGCCATCCAAATATCTCATCCTGTGTCCTCCTCTTCTCTTCCCTCCTTCAATCTTTCCCTGCATCAGAGCTTTTTCAAATGAGTCAGTTGTTGGCATCAGGTGGCCAAGGAACTGGAGTTTCAGCTTCACCATCAGTCCTTCCAATTAATATTCAGGACTGATTTCTTTTAGGATGGACTGGTTGGATCTCCTTACCATACAAAGGACTCTCAAGAGTCTTCTCCAACATCAAAATTCAAGAGCATCAATTCTTTGGCACTCAGCTTTCTTTATAGTTCAACTCTCACATCCATATATGACTCCTGGAAAACCCGTAGCTTTGACTAGAAAGACCTTTGTTGGCAAAGTAATGTCTCTGTTGTTTAATGTGCTATCTAATTTGTTCATAGCTTTCCTTCCAAGGAGCAAGCATCTTTTAATGCCATGGCTGCAGTCACTATCTGCAGTGATTTTGGAGCCCCCCAAAATAAAGTCTCTCACTGTTTCCATTTTTTCCCCCTTCTATTTGCCATGAAGTGATGGGACCAGATACCATGATCTTAGTTTTCTGAATGTTGAGTTTGAAGACAACTTGTTCATTCTCTTCTTTCACTTTCATCAAGAGGCTTTTTAGTTCTTCTTCACTTTCTGCCATAAGGGTGGTGTCATCTGCATATCTGAGGTTATTGATATTTCTCCCAACAGTGTTGATTCCACCTTGTGCCTCATCCCGCCTTGGATTTTGCATGATGTAATCTGCGTATAAGGTAAATAAGCAGGATGACAATATACAGCTTTGATGTACTCCTTTCCCAATTTGGAACCACTCTATTATTCCATGTCCAGTTCTAATGGTTGTTTCTTGACCTGAATACAGACTTCTCAAGAGGCAGATCAGGTGGTCTGGTATTCCGATCTCTTGAAGAATTTTCCACAGTTTGTTGTGATCCACACATCAAAGGCTTTGGCATAGTCAATACAGAAGAAGTAGATGTTTTTCTGGAACTCTCTTGCTTTATCCACGATCCAGAGGATGTTGGCAATTTGATCTCTGGTTCCTCTGACTTGGGAAGATCCCCTGGAGAAGGAAATGGCAACCCACTCCAGTACTCTTGCCTGAAGAATCCCATGGATGAAGGAGCCTGGTGGGCTACAGTCCATGGGGTCACGAAGAGTCAGACACGACTGAGTGACTTCACTTTCACTTTCCTCTGACTTATCTAAAACCAGCTTAAACATCTGGAAGTTCACAGTTCACATATTGCTGAAGCCTGGCTTGGAGAATTTTGATCATTTCTTTGCTAGCGTGTGAGATGAGGGCAACTGTGCAACTGAACATTCTTTGGCATTGCCTTTTTTGTGATTGGATTAAAAACTGACCTTTTCCAGTCCTGTGGCCACTGCTGAGTTTTCCAAATTTGTTTATATGTTAAGTGCAGTATTTTCACAGCATCATCTTTTTTTATTTGCAATAGATCAACGGGAATTCCATCACCTCCATTAATTTTGCACTTAGTGATGCTTCCTAAGGCCCACTTGACTTCACGACTTCGCATTCCAAGATGTCTGGCTCTAGGTGAATGATCACACCATCATGGTTATCTGAGTCATGAAGATCTTTTTTGTATAGATCTTCTTTGTGTTCTTGCCACTTCTTCTTAATATCTTCTGCTTCTGTTAGGGCCATACCATTTCTCTCCTTTATTGTTCCCATCTTTGCCTGAAATTTTCCTTTGGTATCTGTAATTTTCTTGAAGAGATCTCTAGTCTTTCCCATTTTATTGTTTTCCTCTATTTCTTTGTATTGATCACATGGAAGGCTGTCTTATTGCTCACTCCTTGCTATTCTTTAGAACTCTGCATTCAAATGGATATATCTTTCCTTTGCCTTTTGCTTCTCTTCTTTTCTCAGCTATTTGTAAGGCCTTCTCAGACAACCATTTTGCCTTTTTGCATTTCTTTTCCTTGGGGATGGTCTTGATCCCTGTCTCCTGTACAATGTCACGAACCTCATTCCATATTTCATCAGGCATTCTATCTATCAGATCTAGGCCCTTAAATCTATTTCTCACTTCCACTGTATAATCATAAGGGATTTGATAAGTCATAGATGAATGGTCTAGTGGTTTTCTCTACTTTCAATTTAAGTCTGAGTTTGGCAATAAGGAGTTTATGATTTGAGCCACAGTCAGCTCCTGGTCTTATATTAATTTACAGGTCCAAAAATTCCTAGTGATGTACTTTGGGATTTATCCAGTTTAAATATTTTTAGTAATGCAATCTCATTACTCCCAGTATATATTAGTTTACATGTCCAATATTAAATAAATATAAATATTATTTTATATAATTTAATTAAATAATGTTAAATATTAAAATTAAATATTTTTAGTAATGCAATCTCATTACTCCTGGTCTATACTAATTTACAGGTCCAAAAATTTCCAGTGATGTACTTTGGGATTTATCCAGTTTAAATAATTTTAGTAATGCAATCTCATGCAATAATACCAAATATAGGATAAATAAACTGTAGGACCCATAGTAATTCATAGAAGTGACAGTACATGTGTATATTGAGTTAGTTTTAGTTTTATGCTCTGATTTTCAGAAGAGGAAATACATTAACATTATTCCAACTCAATACCAGACTGGTCATTCCTTATGCAGGTTCTGTTCTTTATGTCTGTCAAAAGCAGAGGAACCTGAATATTCTCTCAGGGAGTTCTCTCAGGTATGGAGAGGTTATTTTTATGGTCATTTCTTGTCACTTTTCTTATGGGTCTTGAACACATGCAGAACTGTAGTAATCCTGTAATATAATAATGAAGGTGATCAGTATCTTAAAAATATCAGATGAATCACATAAAAAAGATTCTAATTTTTGACACTCAAATTATTTTGCTTATATTCCAACTATATAAAATAAATTACCTTTGTTAAGTCATCATTTTTGTCCCTTATAAATAGCCTATGCTTTCATTTGCAAGAAAATCCTTCAAAATGTTATTACCCACAAAGTGAAGATCTAATTGTATCATTCTGACTGGAGGAAAAATTGTATTTGGGTACACTAAGAATCAGCTTGAAGAATACTCAAGTCAAACTCCAGTGCTTAGTACTTGTGTGACCTCTTGCTGCTTTAGGTTCCTCATCTTTGCAAACAAGAGAATATTAGCAATAAGTATTTCTTAATATTAAATGAGGTAACATATGAGAACTCACAGTAAAATGACTGGAGTATATATTTAACTATTTTGTATGTGTATATTTATATTTATATGCCATCATTTAACCATTGCAAGTCTCAACTTCATCAGCTTGAGTGGAGAATATTTAAGAAAGAAGGAGAAAATGAACAATAAGAAAATAAACTCCATGTCTTATGGAGGATAGAGTCTGTGTCAAGCCCTTGAAACATGAGTTGTAAACTGCACACAAGGAGAACTGGTATGAATGTCATAGCAGGCCTAAACACATTCAAAAGTTCTTTATGTAAAAGAAAAAAGAAAAGCCCTTGAATGGAGCCTGTTTGAATCTCTGACTTTCATCTTCTCTATCTTTTTCCTCAACCTCTTGAAAGAAGAGTTTGACTCTCTGCAACTTTGGATGACAAGTAATGGTAGAATGACCAAATCCAGGTATAACTTCTACTTCCCTACTCTTTCAGGTGCAAATTTAATGCTACTGGCCATGTGCGTCTTCTTGAGAAGTTCTTCTTCCTTTGTTTCCATAATACCACACTGCCTTTCCTCCTAAACCAAGAACAGTTCCACCTGGACTTAATGGGTTTACATACCTAGGTTTGGAGCTACTGCAGCCTGACTGCTTGGGGCTCTGGGGAGGGTTAGGCACGCTGCCCTGGGGCTTTCGGTGTTCTAAGCTGGCAGGGAGAACGGGGCGGAGGAGCCTGCTGTGTGCAGTGCACCACCACCCTCCCGTGTGTCTGGAGGCTCCCTGCCTTGTCTAGCTGGTTCAGTGCCGCTTTAAAATCTAACCCCTAGCACTCGTTCTCTCCATTTTGAGCTTTAGGCTTTAATGTGAACCCTTCTGCTCTCCCTCTTTCAGAGATTTCTCCGTTTCCAATATGACTTTCTTATTTTAAAGCATTATTGTGATTCTTTTCAATATATACTTTTCTTACATATTCTGTGGTTTTGCAGCAGGAAAGGAGATGCTAGGCTATGCTAGTATCAATGTATGGTACACTATTGAGTGGAGTTCTCAGTGCTATACAACAGGTTCCCATTAGTTATCTTTTTTTATACATGGTAGTGTATATGTGTCAAACTCAGTCTCCCAATTCATCCTGCTCACTCCTTCCTTACTTGGTATCCATGTTTGTTTCTACATCTGTGTCTATTTCTGCTTTGCCTATAAGTTCATCTGTACCATTTTTCTAGATTACATATATAAGCAGATTATATATTTGTTTTCATCTTTCTAACTTCTCTCTGTATGACAGCCTTTAGGTCTATCTATGTTTCTGAAAATAGCAGGATCTCATTCCTTTTTATGGATGAGTAATAGTCCACTGTATATATCTACCACATCTTCTTTGTTTCCATTCCTTTGTTGCTGGACATTTAGCTTGTTTTTGTATCCTAGCTATTATAAATCGTGCTGCATGTCTCTCATAATTAGTTATATGTTCAATATGTATCTGTCAGATGATTCTGTGTGTATATATAAATTTTAAAAGCAAAATGAATGAAGTATTAGAGTTTTTTAGACTAGAATAAGAACAACACTGGGCTTCCCAGGTGGCACTAGTTGTAAAGAACCTGCCTGCAATGCAGGAGATATAAGAGATGTGGGTTCTATCTCTGGGTTGGGAATATCCCCTGGAGAAGAGTGTGGCAATGCATTCCAGTATTCTTGCCTGGAGAATCCCATGGACAGAGGAGCCTAGTGGGCTACAGTCCATAGGGTTTCAAAGAGTCAGACATAATTGAAGCAATTTAGCATGCCTGCAGGCCCAAGGATAGCACTAGCAGTAATAGTAGCAGTGGAAAGTGAAAGTCAGGGATAGATCTGAAACATATATACCGGAAACAAATTTGAATACTTGGTAATTATTACAATGTGGCATATAATGGAAAGGCCTAGCACAATGTTAGGTATTGTTACTAACAAATTACTGCAAATTAAAGAGAATTTTGTCTGCATTTACTAAATTACGTAAGTGTTCTCCTGTTTTTTAAAAATTCACAAAAGTCCAACATCAGCTCATCTCAGTCCTTAGTTTGACAACTTCATACACACTGTAGTCAATGATTTAAAATTATAACTTAATAACTGTTGATGGTAATGTAAATTGTGTAGCAGCCTTGACAACAGTATGGAGGTTCCTTAGTTTAAATTTAACTGCCATATGATCCAGCAATTCTATTTTTGAATATATATCCAGAGATATGTATATATATATACAGCCTCATGTTCATTGCACCCTTATTTACAATAGCCAAATGTGAAGATAAACTAAGTGCCCATCAAATAATGGATGGATTGAAGAAATGGGTATACATACAAGGAAATATTTTTCAGCCATAAAATAAGGGAATTTTGCCATCTCTTAGGTCTTCTGGATTGGCAGGTGGGTTCATTACCACGATTGTCACCTGGGAAGCCCAAATCTTAATGGTATTATGCAAAGTGAAATAAGTCAGACAGAGAAAGTCAAACGTGTTCTCACTTTTATGTGTAATCTAAATAAGGCAAACACAAAGAAATAGAGAAGAATGGTAGCTGCCAAGGGCTGGGAAGTGGGGGAAAAAGGGAGATGTTGGTCAAGTGGTAGAAACTTCCAGCTATAAAATGAAGTTCTGGGAATCTAATGGTGTTGATAATTATCTACAACCACTGTTAGTTCTTAAGAGAGTAGATATTATATGTTCTCCCCCCAAAAAGGTAAATTATGTGGAGAAATGAAGGTGTTAAGTATCTTTATAGTGGTAATTATCTCATAATGTATACATATATCAAGTCATCACATTGTACACCTTAAATTTATACAAGCTATATTTCAGCAGTATCTCAGTAAGGAGTACAGAATCCACCTACAGTGCAGGAGCTGCAGGAGACCTGGGTTTGATCCCTGGGTTGGGAAGCTCCCCTGGGGAAGGGCATGGCAACCCACTCCAGTGCTTTTGCCGAAGAATTCCCATGTACAGAGAAGCCTGACAGGCTACAGACCATAGTGTCACAAATAGTCGGACACAACTGAAGTAACTTAGCAGCACAATATCCCAGTAAACCTGGAAAAATCAGGAAATAAAATAAAATTGCACTGTATGGCCTCAGTCCTTCTGCATGCAAACACAGATCATAGTATTCCCATAATACATGATTAAACATGGGGTCTTTACATTTTATTTTTCATAGGTCATTAAATTTTGCTTTAAATCCAAGGATTTTATACTGACTTTCACTTCTGTGATATAAAGATGTTTTCCTTTAAGCTTCTGATAAATTTGGTGACTCAGATAAGTTCAGAAGTAAGTGTTTTTATCAATATGATATCTAAGATTCTATGCTGAGCATTGGTAAGCCAAAAATAAATGAGATACTGTCTTCTATGAAGAAGCTCACAGTTTAGAAACCAGATCCAGCCACTCAACACTCAAAAACCTAATACATGAGGGAGAGACAAATGCTGGTAGAAAGGAAAGTTGCTTTTAATCAGAATTTTGGCAATCTGGGGACATGATTGACTCAGTGCCTCCCAAAAAGATCTTCCTTCTGAAGATCCTGCTCAGCTATGAAAACATTTAAAGGGGAAAAAAGGAACTAATCTCAGTTAATCACTGAGATGGGAGATCAAAGACATTACCATCCCCTGCTGTGTGCAAGCCTTGGTTTAGGCTTGTTGACTTCTTGTGATTTTTCTTTAGATTCCATCTTGTTCACAGCCTGTTCTCAAGATTACTGAGGGGGAAGCTTGGGAAGAGATCTGGCCATCTATTAGTTACTTATTCTTCATTTCTGCTTCCTTGATCTTGGATAAACCAACAAGTTCAGCAAAGTATTGTGTGATCAAAAGATTTGAAATGTGTGATTGGCCAGGGATGAGTAGGGCCTGAGGGTGCCTGGTTTGAGATTAGTGATAAGACAAGGGGTCTCCTGCGCAGAGTTCTTTCCTGCCAAAAGCTGCTTACAGAAATAGGAGGATATGTTATATATATATATATATATATATATATATATATATATACAACACTTTGATACACGCATAACAGTAAAATACAGAAGTGGTACAGAGAAACCAGTGACTCTGGTCAGAGAGGAAACGGTACCTGAGAAGATTCTGAACAAGCCAG